>JBCEWB010578224.1:0-12696 GCA_039654565.1 Peronia peronii | reverse complement strand
CCATCCCCCTCCAAGGTGCACCTGTATGAATTTCCCACGCTACTAGTTCTTCCCCCCTGTGATATCGCCTCTTTTTATCCCATTAGTCTGCCGTATCCACTGCAACTAAAATCATTTTGTAGCCATCTTGAGAATCTCGTGTTTTCCATGTGTTCAACCATATAAGTTTTGTTCATGTGTTCGTTTGGATTATTTTGCACGACATGATTTAAAACTACATAGTATTGTCTCTAAACTCAGTGTAAATCGATATCATTTTTTTGTCAAAATCCCTTTTGGGTGTCCATCAATATCCCTAAAATTGCTTTTAAACAAATAAATATTCTCATCGTTCCACTGTGTAAAACTCACTTTATCGTTTCAGTCTTAGAAGCTGAGTTATCTTCAATTTTGTCCTCAGACTTCTGAGATTATAAACTGCTTCATCTATGGGCACTCAAGCGATGTGGCCCTGCCCGCTGTGGGAGGCCAGCGTAAATGTGTGGAATTTAGCAGTTGGACATTTGAAATCCGCACTGTGACGGCAATAAAGCTGAAATGATTCCCCTATTGAGAGGAATGAAAGAGTAATGTTTTTACTTTATAAATATCAAATTTATAAAGAATTCTATACTCCACTGATGAATATTATCCATTTAAAACTCCATGTAAGGATACAACAATGCCCATTTTTGTCAACTTTGATGATGTAATACTGTTCTACATGACATAATATACACAAATAAAACATATCAGTTAGAAGTCAAAGATTTTCTCTTTTCGTTCGTTAGCTTATTTTTGATGCAGAGGAATTCTGTTCACTCCATAACCCTTTTCAAAAAGCACAAACTTTCACCACACAAGTTTGCCATCGCTTGCACGGGCACCGCGGCGTAACTGACCGTTTAACCCCCCCTTGGCACGGCGGGTCAGCAGGAAACTAAAGGAACGATGGTGAACAGCCGTGAAAACTGCAAAATAGTGACATAATGATGACAAATGACACTGAATTCATGTGTTGGACACATGTACTCTTCATTGCCAAATTTGTACATATGATGCCACCTACTCCAAACCTGTGGAATAACACACCAATGGTGATCAGGAGAGAGACTTGAGTCTTGCATGTATATGATTGACTAAAACTGTATTATTATAGTAAGAAAAAAAGCAACAACATGGAACAATCAGCGTGTGGTAATTTCCAAAGTTTTGTCTTGACAATTCCAACCCTCTGAAACCAGTGAGCCATTGTTCGTGTTAAAGTAACCCTATCTGTGCCAACACAAACTACAGGAAAATCAGGAAATCTGAGATCAAATCTGTTTTATTTTTTTTTTTTTCAAATGACATCTAGTCTTGACAATTACTTCATCTTAACCATAATCAAAGATTGATGGAAAGACCATTTCATGTCACACAGTTTGAGTCTATATTCTACCAGATTGCTTCCATGATGCTTTAATGGTTTAAAGAGGATAAGAAATTCTGTCCTATCAATGTGTAAGGGACAAAATGGTTGCTTCTTGTGGTCAAAGTTTGTACATACCGGATTCTGCAGCTCAGGGGAGGCAAAACTGAGGCCATGGTTCTCTAGGTGGACATGAAGGGCTATAAGGAGAGGCAAGTCATTATGACATTGTTACAGGGAGTTAAGTCAGCATTTGGAACAATTTTCACATAAATAACAGTTATCATGGAAATTTTAGAAGAAAACAAAATTGTCACAGTATGATCATTTTAGAAGGGAAAATAATCTTATTACATCTACCAATGTATAATGTTTAACCCTTCTATACTAATCTATATACATTGAATGGTATTCTGTAAGGTGCCTTTTTTTTTCAACACACTAAACATATGTGCCTTTATCCTTTTAGATGCTTTCAAAGAACTCCACTTTTGACATAGCAAATGAATCTGACAATCCTGTAGATACTGTCAAATAAGCTTATATTGCCAAGAGAATTCTGTGATGACTTTTCAAGTTCTTAGTTCTAGTGAATGTACGATTTATTCCACAAAAACACAATATCTCAGTGGCTATATGGTCATTTGCCTGTCTGTTGCTGGTTATTGTCAGATGTATTCACACAGAAGAAACAAACCTACATATCCTGACGGCAAAGATGACATACTGATACCAAAACAAAAATGAAGGGATATGGTATTGATACTCTTCACAATCTACTTCTTGAACTCACAGTAATCCATACAGTTACGACCTACCTGCAAGGAATCGGTTGAGAGGGTAGTGGATTGAGATTGGATCAGAGGCAACATCATGCTTGATAACTTCACTGGTGTGGGGACCAACTGTGGAGGGATAGACACATAGTATACACATTTCAACACTGGAAGAGACTGGGAAAAATTGCCACTCACCAGTTCATCAATTACATAGAAGTCAGGGTTGTGATCTGTCTAAAATAAAATTTCACCTCAATTTCCTTACCAGTCTTCTCACCAATGATGATATGGAGTAAACTGAATACTGGATCTAAACTGTGCATATTCAGAAATGGACATCCATATATTTATGTACATGTGATCTTTCATTCCATGACAGCAAAGACTGTCCTGAACATGAGTTTCTATAAACAAAGTATTTTATGGGTCTTTTTTTTTTAAGGGGGGAAGGGGGTCTTTTTTTTTTAATATAGTTTGTTTTAATATCACTTTTTTAAATTTGAAAATATCCACAAAAATCAAAACCTGTTTGTTTGCTTCTTCAAATCTTACCAGTGACTGTCTCCCTGCGTACCATCTCCCGGCAGTTGGTGAGGGCTTCCATTGTTGCTTTGTAGCCTTCCACTAGCAAATACCTCTGTTGAGAAAAAAACATTTAAAAAATAAACACATGATAAGCACTGCCTGATGAAAAGTTCTATCTGGTGCTAAATCCTTTCATCTACAGCTCTGCGGGATAATTTAGTTACCCGCCTCAACTACATAGATTCCCTTCAAACAGTCACGATTTCTAAAAGGCACCATGCCTCAAAATCTCTAATTCTTGGAGTTAAAATTATGCACTTCATATATACTATATACCTTGATCATTTGATGATTAAAAACTGCTTTTGGAGACTGTAGCTACTTTTTGGAATCTTGATATTCTTATACATTATGCATACAAACACACAGCTTTTCTCATTGTTATGCACCCCATACCAAAGTTATTCACTTTTCTGATACATTGCAGATTTCCTCCTCTCATACACTGTATCATAGGAATCTAAACTTTTCTGTACACAATGCACCACTGAACCTTGCATTTGTCTTTCCCTCCACAAATCTACTAGCACCAACATGTTACTCAACCAGAACTTCTGCAAGACACATTACATCTGACACAGGGTACCAGCAGTACTCACATCAGCAGCACACCAGTCACAGAAAAGCACAAGGATGTCCTCCAATTTAATCTGTATAGTGAAAGCTCCCTCCCACTCGGGGTCAAACTCCAGATGTTGACCTGTCTGTCGCTTCACTGAGTCCATGCCCTGAGAAACAGTGATTAACCAAATGTTAGCAATCATACAATAAGGGTCTGATATGTTATGATAAGATAAAAAAATATTTTATGTATACAGGAAACTGCCTACCTAGACAAAACTTACTTTTAAGTATGTGCAACCCCATTTTTCATTTCGACAAAGCCATTATTCAGAATTCCCATGTGGTGGCGGGAAATCACTCATAACGTTATAATTTTTATGCTCTTGTTGGTAAACAAGATTTAAGTATCTTCAAAAATGATTTGAAATTTTTTCTTCTTCAACAAAAAAATCAAGCATGAGTAATGAACATAGATTTAGTTCGAAGAGAGATTTAAAATGATACTGATTTATATAAAAAATAATAAAGGGCAAACACATTAGCACTGCATGAGTATATGAACAATTATACTGAAAATTTTCTCCTGCTTGAGATATGCTAGGAAAGCTTGTCAAGAAATGGGACTTTGCAGAACAATACTTAGAGTGAACCAGATACCTCCTCTCTCCACTAAAATCCCCAGAAATGAATCCAAGACCTACATAGTGAGACAATAAAGAAAGAGAGAGAGAGAGAGAGAAAGAGAGGTGAGTTGATAATGACCTGGATGAGAGAGAGCAACTGCAGGAATGCAGTCAATCCCCGCAGAAAGTTGTCTCTCAGAGGCTCACTCCACTCTTCCGCACTTGAGGGTTTGCATACCAGAGCATACCTGTCAGGTGAGAACACAAAAAATGTGAGTCCTGTTCAATCACTTGTTTAAACAGAAGAGACAATGCTGTGATTCTGACCATCTCTACAAAGCTGGTTCTCCTCATATGTCACTGTAGAGAGTTATCTGTTACAAGCAGAATGTGTAAATTGATCTGTCTTTACAAAGGTCCTACTGCTTAAGTAGTATTTTATAGATTTATTATCTAACATGAAGAGGCAACACCTGTGGATGACACTGTATGCAAAAAAACTAGAATTGTTCCTAAGCTGCACTAGGTGAAGCTTATACTATTACAGGCTGTGAGATAGCCATCCTTAACAAAACTTGACTCCACAAAAGCCATTACTGCTCAAATGCTGTATTGTAGATTTATTCTACTATAGGATTATGTGAACTAAATTGTTTCTGCAACGGTGATAGTCCTCATGCACTGCACTGTAGAGTTCCTCTTTTAAAAATAATGGGCATATTTTGTTAACCAAACTCGTCTTCACAAAGCTGGTACATGTCATTGCAGTTCCATGTATCAAATTCCAAGCCTCTTTGCCAGAAAGACTTATTTGTTCATATGTAGCTGAATTAACATTTACTATATTACAAGAGATATGGCAATGTACCTATTCAAGGGCAAGCAACCAGACAGAGGATACAATTTGTCTGGACACTGCTTATGGCAACAGAATGATGACGAGCCACTTACTTGAGATCGTGCAGGACAAACATAGATCTTTTAAACACATGGTTGCGATCTGTTCTGTCAAAGGATAGCTTGCCTTGCTCTGTCAGAGGAATGATAAAAGGAAAAAAAATTCTGAGATGTCCCCACTTAATCGTGATAGCATAACAGTTAAGTACAGTGATAACATAATGGTTTGGCTCAGACCACCGAAAAACTAAATTGAATTTCTTACTACAACTTTTTCTTTACAAAGTATATGTATGTTTTCTAATCTAAATGTTTCACTTGATCTTCACTTTATGTCTAAAGATTTTGTCCACATCTTATGTCTAAAGATTTTGACCATATATTAATACAGTGGCCTTTCTGTACAAAGCTGACACGTTGCTAGATGTACCAAAAGATAATAATAACAATAATAATAACAATAGGGGGCAATTATATATCTTCTTCCTGAACTACATGGGCTCTCAGAGGGGGTCACTATTGCTGCATGGTTATGTCATGGACACTGCGGATTCAAGGTCCAAATCCTACCACTTTGAGATGAGCAGGATTCAAAGGGGGTCAGCATTTTTTCAGTGACTCAGTAGTCCCCTGGCTTCTTGAGCAGGGACAGCCCAACTTCTAGCCTTCTTGGGAAGGACAAATATATTTTGGAGGTTCTGTGTATACCTTACGCACATAAAAGACCCTTTAGCAGTTAAAAATTGGATGAAGAGTAGGTGGAGATGCCATTTCCCAGGCAAAAATTTCTTAATTCTAAATTTCTACCCACAAAAATTCTTCTCATCAAAAACACAACACTCTTAAACTAAAGCCAAGATAATCCCACTTTCCTAGGATTGAAAGACCACAAACATAATAAGAATACAAAAAAATAAGGCTCTGACCCTTTACAATCCATTATTACCCCAACAGATCCAGTACTGACATTCATATATGTCTTGTGCCTGGAGCGAATGAGCTGGAAGTCACTCTGGGCAATTTCGAGTTACGGCCGTTTTTAACTACTTTCTGACCCAGATACCAAAATTTTCTTTTCAGGTTAGAAATGGTTGAATTTTTGTTTGTGGAAAACAAATAAAAAATTTTGGTAGCTCACTCGCAAAATAGTTAAAAATGGCCGTAACTTGAAATCTCCCCGATTGACTTCCAACTCATTTGCCCTGGATGCAAGACATAATGTCCGAAATTTTGGGAAACTGCCTGTTAGGTGTTCAAATCCTTAACAATGACATTACTCTGTCTAGAATCAGGTACCCATTGCCCTCTGGGCTGAGTCAGGCAGTATATGTAATCCCCTGGCTGGCTCATTCTAAAAGGCCTAAAGTGCCTTTGAATTAACTTAAAATAAGCAAAGGGTTATTAATTAATGACTGAAGGGTAAATTCTTACAAGGCAATAATCAAATAAATCCACTGATACTCATCTATTGCTAGACAACAATAAATGATGTGCTCTTTTAATTATTATTATTTTGTCATTTGTAAATTTTGTATATGTACTAAAAATCATTTCTTTGTTTTTTTTTTTTTTACCACTTATATAAAGGCAGCCATGGGCAAGATAACCCTTGGCAAGACTCAATGAACTCTTTCCATGCAATCCTCTACATATCGATGATCTCCATAACTGTACTTGTGCTGACTGTCCATACTTAGATCATCTCAAATAATATGTGTTGTTTCTTGCAACTGCCAGAATTATCAATAAGAACTCTTTCATACTTCTATTTTTTAAGAAAATAGTGAAAGTTGTAATTTGGTCGCTTGATTCATATCCATTTTTGATTGTTTTTCAAATTGTTACGGCTCACTTTTAAAATGCTCTGGCACAGTTGTGAAAAACTCCTTGGCATGGAAAGAGATAATGCACAAAAAATATCCACTTCATTTCCCTCAGTCAAACAACATATAACAACAATTAAGAGTTAGGAAAAAGGGACATGAGTACTTACGGTTCTTCTTGCGCTCACAGGCTTTGAGAAAAGCTTGGATTATCACAGTGAGAAGATCGTGTTCTGCAATCAACATCCTAGCCTGTGGTGGTTGAGGGAGGTGGAGGGTATGCACAGAGACAGATTAGATTAAAAGGTTTTAGATTACAATGAGTGTCAGTAAAATTGATAATGAAATCTTTGGGCACGGAACAATAACATTATGATGACAGCCCTGCTTGTCAATAGGTAAGTTAGCACAGATGCTTCAACTATCATTTTCAATTTCTTTCTTCAAAGGCAAATAATATAACTTGTCAACAAAATGGAAATGTTCTCCGTATGTTCATCAAGCTTTACTTTCCCAGGCATCTCAACTTAACCAAATGATGTTCTTGAAACTTTCACATCCTATAGATCTTGCATCTAACACTTATATGTGTATTCATCATTCAATTCATCAGTCAATCCTCTTATGGACAATTGATCAGTGGATAATTGATCAGTCAGTCCGTAAATCTACTTTTCAATTATAGTCTGTATGAAACAACAACAAATTCATACAGTCCACATTACATACACAGCAACACAGACATTTGAAAGTCAAGGAGGGAAAACAATTTATAGTCTGGAAAAACAATACAACTGTGTAATTCAGAAATTATAGATTAGATATTTAGTCAATCACATAAAAGAATTTAAGAAACAAAGTGAAAGATATTGTAGGATACAGAGCATGATATTGTTTTTTTCATATAAATTAAGAGTCCCAATGGAATGAATATCAGTGATCAATCAAACATTCAACTGGGTATGAATCAAGATCAAAAGATTTTTCTGTCTCTTTCACTATCAGCCACATAAAGCCAAACTCCAGCAACTGCATAGTCTAAAGGTAATTTTATTTTTTCAAAAATGCAAAGTCAATTTTATGAAAAGCAACAAGCAACAGAAAACAACAATAACAACAATGTTGTATAAACAAGTATAACACAAATCATGCATGAATAATGAACACTGTCCTCTTGGTTCTATGCCAATCAAGATAACCAAAACATCCATGGATTATATATGAAACATGCTGACCCTCGCGTATGGGGCAGGCAACAAGGTGTTCATCACTATGAGCCTGAGTGACCACAGCTCCTGGTTCTATCAAAGCACGTGCAAAAGCTGCCAGACAATTTGCAAGACAACCATTGTATGACAAATCAAAGATATTATAGCATCCATAGTTCTTCCCAGAAATGAACTTTACACTGTTTGTGGCAGGAGCTTTACTATGTGAAGAACTAAAACAGAATCTCTGAATCGAGATGACCTCCACCAGGAGGCTGAAAGACGTACACAGAACGCAATGTGAAAAAGGATTTTTGAAGATTTCTATAAAAAAGGAAAAAGGACAATGGCCGTTCCCCACTCTTAGATATCACTTCATCCATGACTACAGAATTGCACACGAGACGAGATATGATGTAATCGGGCAGTGATCAATTTTTGATCCTGCAGAGTTATTGGTATCACTGTAAAGCCTGCCCATTTCCCTTTCTACTGGTGAAAAAAATCTTTGTTCTACCTCAAATAAAAGTCAAGAGACTGGCAATTAAAGACAATGGGGTGACCTGCTGCTGCAGCTGAATTTAGTGAGAAAATGGCTAATCGCTTTTGCTAATTCTCATTTAAGTAATGTCACTAAATAACAACATTTGAACCTTTACTCAACATATTCAGCAAATTAAACCCTGAAATAAATTTCTAAATAGACACAGAATAGTTTTGTGGAGAAAAAAAAAAGCATTAAAAATTTACTCACTGTTGAAAAAATCTAGATTTCTCCAATCGCCTAAGTTTGACAAGTGCCTGATTTCATTGCACTGCAGTTCATATTGTACTTTCCGTAATATATTTCCACTTGGCAAAAATGCACTGAAATGCTGAATCCCATTATGCTCCATTTATCACAAAAAATGCCATTGTTTGCCTTCACATTCTTGTTAAGCATCAGAGGAGAAAGGAAACAGCAGCTGGTAATGTCAAGTTAGATGACAAATAGCTGTCAACGAAGGATGTGCCTAATTTGAAAAACTGGAAATTAAGTTTTGAAAAGTAACTCATGCTCCTCTGGCAACAGGAAGCTAATTAAAGCAGGCCCATGGATTGATGCTTGGACAAAAAAATGAAATCCAAAACATCAAGAATTGATCTAACCTGTGATGGACTGCAGCATTCAATCACACAGCTTAGAGAAGACCAGCTGACAGAGAATGCATAACAACTATAACAACTAATTTCATATATATCCTGATAAACCAGGATTTCCCTAACTCCCATCTAAAAGGTGACTATCATGAGACAGCCACCTGTAGGTGGCTGAACAGTGTTTCTAGAATGCAATATAGATAATTATTCCCACATCTCTCTTCCGTCTATACTAGACTGCAGCATTCAATTATCCCGTTCTAGAAATGGCTGGCTGACACTGGATAACAACTGATTCAAGACCATGTAGATACTGATAAACTGAGGTCTCCCAAGCTCCTACCTAACGGTTAACTGTTCCTTCCTCCCTTCTCCTCCCCTCCCCCAACTGAACTTTAGAAGTGTCGAGATCAATCTGCGAAAGACTTGTCAATTTATACTTGGCATGCATTCAAACTTTTCTTCTGAACTATCATGGGTAACCAAAAAATTACGGCAGAAACTGCTAAAGTCTCCGGCTATCTATGATGACCTTGATATCCGTGATCACAAAATGACAGTTTATACTTCAATCTCTTCATTGCTATACTAATTTTGCAGTTCTGTGCTAAGCATCAGCGATATAATCAATCTTCCTCACCCCCCGCATTGTTAATCCCCCATTTGCATTTAGTCCCGCCCATTGTGAACAAGCAATCAAAGCATCGACAGTTTATATAATTATATCCTGATTTGGGCTCTCGTTGCTTGATCATCTGCCAATCATCAACTAACACCAACTATCAAAAGATTCTGAGTATTAATGCAAAACCCTAGTCAGTGGTTGGAACATTGAATTCAAAAGGGAGGAAGGAGTGGTTGGTGGTAGGCTGATCACAGATATACTATATGTTTTCCTGCATACGAGAGACCAATTTTGAACATAATTTATACTACTGGTAGCAGTGAAGTGATTAAAGTGTTGTATTTTAAGTACCATGTATATTTATATGAGAGGAATTCTTATGCAAAGTATGATAGTCAAATCTAGGGCAGATTAATCCTCTGACACCCAGGATTACTTTAGGAAACAATTTGGATGAGTTCATCTATACAATCCCTCTTCCCTCATCTCTTCATACAATGAGCTGTTTGACTGTCCGACTAACGTAAGCTACAGCTGGTTGACATGCAATTTAGCAGCGTTTTGGAGGAAGAAAAAAAAAAGAACAAAAAAAAAACAAAAAAAAAAACAGACAGTGAAAAAAGCGGGTCTGTTAGAATAACAAGTCAGTTGATATCCAAATCAAAGAACAGACTGTGTTATACAGAAGTAAGTAAAAGTGCACTGTGAGTTGTCTATTTTAAGTCCCTTGGTCTACTGTATGCAAGTCCTTTTATGGGGTGGAACAAAGAAAGAAAAGAAAGATATATAGAAAGATGTGTGCTCTCTGCCGTGCTGATTTCTTCTTCCCTGATCTTATCTCATGGTATCAAGATCTTTAACCAATCTGTTAGCAAATTTGGTGAGTCAGAATAGCTCTATTGACAAAGAATGCACAAAAGGGATCATCGCAACCTACTAGCTACTGCGACTAATTCAGTCAGTCAGTTAGTCTAGCCCATATTTGTTCACAACAGGAATATTTGTCGGTCAGTTTATTAGTCCCGTCTCTACTTGTTCATACCAAGAAACTGAATATTTATCAGTCCGTTTGTCAGTCCAGCCCTTATTCATATAAAGCAGGAGACTGATTATTTAATAGGGAAAAAAAGGGGAAACCTACCAAGGTTGGTGACCCGAAGAGTTGCAATGAGAAGCGTGTAACGGAGAGGTTACGAGGGTGGTCATCTTGCAAAAAGTCTTCATACATCTGAGAATAGCACTACAAGACAAAAGAGAAACTTATTTTGGCACACAATCCGCATACACTGGGTAAAAAACAAAATAACAGGGAATCAATTCATTCTTTAGCTCACACAGGTTATCATCATCTCCTCAGCAGTCCTTATACCGAAGGCTCGATGCAAGACTAAGATCGACTACTAAATTTCCACAGATAGTTGTTTGGCATAGCATTCCATACAATCGGTTGATGTAGGTCATCTCAAGTTATGAGCTACTCCCCTCTGTAGTGTAAGTGTTGCAAAACAGTACCACAGTATGTTAATAGAAGTATTCATGCAAAATAATTAATATGTTATAATTCCTTCATTTCTAATTAATATGTTATAATTCCTTTGTTTTTCCTCAGAAATGGTGCTTGTAGTAATCTTGCACCGAGTCATCGATCTGTTGCACACTCAGGTAAAATGAATCAAATGTCGAGAGATGCTTAGCTGAGAAAACTGGATTTCACTTTATGACCATGGAGTCACAGAATTAACTTTGAATGTGGATATCTAATTACATATGAGTTGCAGCAAAGCTGCCTTTTTTTTTACCAAAGTCATTTCCTTATCCCTTGATATCAGTCGATCTGTACACAAAAAAATTTAACAATAGATTGATTCATTTCACATGATCGCAGGACATAATTGGACGTCAGGATACTGCTCAGATTATGATCACATAGGCCTGATGTAGAACCCAAGTTACAAATCAAAAACACACACAGAGACATCTACTGCCAGAGAATCAAGATCTATATCAGACAATATCAGACGTGGATTTCGGTGTATAAGATCCTTCACTGTTGGCACACAAGGTATGTTCTGTAAATGACGCAGTCATAGAAAAGGTCAAGGGAATCAGAGAGAACCTCTGAAAAGATATAACCATTGACTGTGTCAGTGAACCTTTCTACAGTCACAGCTCCTGAAGCAAAGAACCTTACTAACCTACCCATGGATGCTATCCCATTTCTCTACTACCAGATATACACAGCTTTTAAACTTGAGTGGGGTGGAAAGAGGCCTAATTGTTTCATATAGATATTTATTTGAAAATCTTTGATGAAAAGCAACTCTGACCATGGGTGTGTTGCTACTATACTTGCTGCTATACTATACTATATTTGTAGAAAATAGAAGTACACTATTCTTAAGGGTCCTGAAGGTGATTTTTTTTATTATTAAAGATAGATTATTTTAATCTTGTCCATCGCATTCGGCATGTTCAAATTAGAGGAAAACAGTGAAAAAAAAATCAATTTTTTCAAAAAGTTGCCATGGCAACGCCACCATCTTGGATTTTGGCGTCTCTATAATGGCTAACTTCATAATCGATCTAGTCCGTCAAATTTTCACAAAACTGGATAAAATTTTGTGAACGTCTTTTTTTACATAATATCTAAAAAGTTACGTATTTCCAGTCCTTTATATGCAATAGAAAATTTTCTAGAAATTTTTTAAAATGCCATGTAGCAAAATTTCAAATTTCGCCATTTTTTCATATTAAAAACCCATTTTTCTCTGAAACTTACCAATAGAATTGGACGCGCATATGTACGTTTTTTAATTTTATTGTGAACATGATGTGTGCCAAATTTGGTTAGAATCGGTTGAGAAACAAAAAAGTATATAGCAAAATACTGACAAAAAACCGGGTTTTGAGAAAAACGCGTTTAAAGTTTTTTTTCACGGAAAATCGACATGGAGAGTTTTTTATTCGGCTTTTGGCCTCAAAACACCCTTTTTCTACATACTAGCTCTCTCTTCATGACTTCTGTGTCTTTTATTGCCTCTTCCTGGCTTTCTGGGCATAAT
>JBCEWB010578003.1:0-14432 GCA_039654565.1 Peronia peronii | reverse complement strand
CCCCCCCCCCCCCCCCCCCCCCCCCCCCCCCCCCCCCCCCCCCCCCCCCCCCCCCCCCAAAAACACTGTCATAATTGCAACAGGATCCCATTGTCTCTTAGTTAATGAGGGAGAACAAGCGCTTACTCTGCTGCGTTGGTGGCCAATTGGTGAAATGTCATAATGTTAAAGAGAATCTTTGGTCTACAAAGCAAGTGGTAGTAAACGAGGAAAGGTTTCAACAAGGGCACTACAGAAAGAAAGAAAGAGAGAGAGGGGAGAAAGGTAGAGAGAAAGACAGAGAGAGAGAAAGAGAAAGAAAAAAAGAGAAAGAGAGAAAGAGAGAGAGAGACAGAAAGAGAGAAAGAGAGAGAAAGATAGCAGAAGCCAGAAACTGAGAGAAACAGATAAACTGTTTGACAAATGGATAGATAAACAGCGGAAGAGACAAAACTAAAGAGAAAGAAAAAATGTGAGTGAGAGAAAGCAGGTGAAAATGAGAGCAAGAGAGAGACAAAAAGAGAGAGAGAGAGAGATTAAATCCCCCCCCCCCCCCGGGGGGGTTGCCGTTCACTAGGCCCTGGCAGGAGAAGCCAGCTAATAAGGAGACTTAAAGCGATCCTCTCCTCCCACGCTGCAGGCAATCAATCAATACATCACACACACACACACATACCACTGACACACAGAATTAGACAGACAGGCAAGCAGGCAGAGTGTCAGTTTGACATCGCCACCACACCTCCACCTCCACATTTTAACACGAAGTTAGGCAAGTAGACCGGTACACAGATAGACATACAGACAGATAGGCAACTTCCCCTACCATAGCGCGGTAAATCACAGACAGGCAGACAAAGATTCGGTTATGCGCACAAGCTAATAGTAAAGGACTATTCATGCGGTCACTGCTAGGCATATAAAACTACACGGCTGAGACAGACACTCCAACAGACAGACAGGCAGACAGACAGCGATACTTTCGCACAGCCGAAGATTAGTTCCTATGGCAAAGCACAAGCGGCTTAACGAATCTTATGCTCCAGGCAAGACAGGTCTAATAATGCACGTGTGCGCTGGTTACTCACTCATTCACTCACTCAAAGCCCTAATACAACTCACCATTGGACTCTATCAATAGACTAATCCCGCCTCTGCACCAAAGCAGTTGTTCACACTTACCGCATGAGTGATTGCGATCTGTCCTGGATGAGTTCTACACTAGTTAGACTTAATGCACGCCCAGCTTGACTTAATAGATGCCTAAAAAAAAAAATAACATTCGCCCGATACCAAAAAATAAACACATTAGAACCATGTTTGCCGATATCTTTGGCCGAGAAGTAACGAGATATATTTTCTTTACGTAAATACGACATTTGCACACTCTAATGGGTGACTTTGTTATGTGGAAGATTAAATGGGAAAGTAAAAAATTGTGTAAAAGATTTGGTCTTTCAAATTAAAATGCACAGATAGTTACTCCATCCTCCACCTTGCCCTGCTAAGTTTCGTTATTTCTATTCCCCTCTCTCCCGTTTCCCTTATGGTTCCTCTCTCTCTTCCATTTTCTCACGCTGTCCTTCCTTCATTGCCGCTTTTCTATCCCATTCTCTTCCTTTTCTGTCTGTGTTGTCTGTCTGTCCGTCTGTCTGTCTGTCTCCTCTTCTCTCTTTCATCCCCTACGTGTCACTATAACTCTGGCACTGCTACCAGAGAAATTGTTCTATGTGACTATGCCCAATCTATCAGCCTCAATCATAACACAATGACCGACCTGAGCTCACAACAAGTGAACAGAGTGCACTGGCATTTGAGACGTCAATTTCTTCTTCTTCTTCTTCTTCTTTTTTTAAATAAAAATTTATCAGTTGGCCGAATCTGACTTTACACGCATCTCAACACTTCACAATGCTTCCGAAATACAGATTTTATGTTCTTGACACAATGCCTGAACAGTATGTTTTTCGAGTATACATCTTTGTACACTGCAAGCAAACTGATTAACTTGCTTTGGCATAGTCTGAAATATTGAGAGCATCAGTTCAATTGATTCTGGGTAACTGTGACGTCTCGGTCTTTCCAATACCCAGCTTCGACTTTCGGCTTGCACTCTGGCAAAGAACCAAATTCCAGCTTTAATAACTGCGACATGTATTAATGCAATATTCCATTCCGTGGGACTGCACAAATTACATCTGATTTTATTACGATTTCGCTCAGGAACGTTCGCTCTCATTTTTATTTCTCTCTACAGGCATAAATTCTGTGATAAGCCCACTAATAGCCAGCCTCGGAATCCAAAATATTCTAAACTTTTGTAAAAAGTTAATCACAAATTTATGACAATTAATTTTCGAGACATTGACTAGCAGCTAGCTGTAAATGGGTTCGCCAGACTTGTGGCCCAATGGGAGACGGGAAGGAGGGGGAAAAAAGGAGGTGTGATGCAGAACTCACCGCTTAATGTCATAGAATTTAAACTCTCCAAATTATAATGCAGAGTTCTCGGTCAAGTTGAGTGGGTTTTCCTGCGTAATCATTCCTTACAAGAGCGAGTATAATACTTCCTATCTGTTGATCTACAGCGGGAATGCATTATTTGGTCAACTGGCACTTTTTACCTATCATGTGTATGTGGAACTGATCTACCACTGTCACTATTTTCTTCCCCCCCCCCCCAACTGAATGTAACATCCTGATAAGCTGTCTCGCCAGATACCAGTCATTGCTCAAACTAACTCGTCTTTTCTAAAACTGTGTTTTCCACGGCATTACTATCTCTTCCTTTTGGAGCTCCTTGGCGCCATTCACAAACATGCTCAGCAAGCTAATCAGGCGGCGCCCAGTCTCTCTCTAATCCTGGCCATTATCACGATTAATTAATTGATTTGTCTCTCCGCGTGAGCGACAAACGCGCGCCAGTTGTGCCAGGAGACAGCTCGTGTTGGGCTGAGGACTGCGCAGTGCTAGACTTACAGGAGAGACATTCGGGCTAGCGGGGCGGGTTGATTGAATGACTGGTGGGGATGTGGGGAAGGGAGAAGGTGAGGGGGGGGGGAGGGCTGTTCTGCGCATCTTCACACACAACAAATATCGATCTTCGCGTTGCTTTGCTTTTTGTTCTGTTTTTGCCGCTGGCTTTTCCTGCTTAATGGTGACATCAGGATCAGCGACTAAGTCCAATGGGTCAGGGCTGTTCGATTCTATTCCCCTGGGTTACGTTGTTTACGGCTTCCTCCTTGTTTACTCACAGCGCCTGTGTGCGCTTATGTCATGGTCTTCAAAGTTCATCGATCTTGACGCAAATAGTTGTTCCTAAATTGGATAGTATGAGGGGGTAACAGCGTCAATGTGAAAATGCGACATGAAGCGATGCCCAGTTCATACAAAAACATATCTAAAACAATTCCTATTTCCGGGGAGTACTTTTGTCAAAGGTACATCAAACAATATTCAGAATTAAAGTTGACGACAGTGAACGTTTCCGCACGACCTCCTGAGAGATCTTGGGAAAATCTACTATATGACATGTGGCTGCGGTTGTTAGCTGTTGGATATGTCACTGGTATTTCAGTAGTTCTAATTATCGCTAATCATTAACATTAACAGTTTCATCTAACCACCAAACCACAACAAACCAATGCAGCTTTAATGATGCTATCGGAATACCTACTACTTATAATAATGACTATGGCTCTTTACCTCTAGGCAAACAGTTGAAACAGTCTGATCTACGGGGTCTATACTGATGTCGTACCGGCAGTCACCGGGATTGGCCGTCCTCTGCTGCTGTGCCTTTGATGACTGTAATTACCGATGTTTGACGCACAATAAAATCTACTATTGTATCTGCAGTGAAGAGTAATGTAATTATGTTAGTCTATTTACTACAAAAACGACATCTATGCTTTGTCACGCTCTGACTTCTATAGTGATTAATTGGACACTTACCTATACATGTATTGTCACTGAAATTACTAGCCCTTGTCACCGGACAGATTTACCTGTTGCTCATATTCAATCCACCAGACAGTGGAGTAACCAAATGCCATGTACAATGTGCACATATCTTGCTTTCACACTGCCGATTTTGTTTCTGAATATTTTCTACTTCCCCTCTCCCATAGCCCACAACATTCACTGTAGAGACACTAGCAGCACTTAATGTCCTGTTCCATACACTAACCATTGATTGTGCCGACAACCAGAAGCCGTGCAGCCGAAGACCGACAACATGAACATTCACGTCCCAGCCATTGCAAAACATACATTATGGAAATCAGTACGATTCTGAAGCACCTCAAAATAATGAATAATAATGAAAAAAAAAAACAATGATCGTACTGAAATACAAAAGCCAGAACTCCCAGCATTTTTTATAAAATTATATATCTATAACTTTCGCCCACATCTGTTCTCTTTATTAAGTATTTTCGTTCCCTCTAGTTCACTTTGAACTTTCGTTTTCATTCTCTCAGTATCTGTATACATCTAGAACACATTGAAATGCCAATATTTCCACAAACACTTAATTTGATGGCAAACATTGCGCTGCCAACTTTACAAGTGGTAGTCTTGATGAAGGAAATGCCTTCAAACAGATTCAAAAAGGGTAATGAAATGAGTAAATACATTTCTCCATGACCTGTAATTTCGGAGTCTAGCACCAATGATACTCTGGTCATTTCCAAAAATTGGCTAGCTCTAAAGCAAACTACACATGTGTACATGCAACAAGCTCAGTGCGTCTCTTTACGTTGATTTTTTTTTTTTTTTAATCTGATGAATAAATGCAGCGGATGTTCTTTTGAACATTGCGACCGTTGTACACATATACATAATCTGTGTTCTTTCATACACCCTGTACGCATGTGTTTATTATAAATCCTAACTCCCCCCCCCCCCCCTCCCCTCCTCCATCCCCTATACCCTCCAAAAAAAACAACGGAAAAAGAGTGATGGCAAATATCATGAAAAAATACAGGTATTTTAATCAGAAGTTACATGACCTAAAAAAAAAAAAAATGATTCAAAGCATATGAATAAATGCAGCGTTCTATGCAACTTTCTTGAATCAAAATACTGAACCGTAAAAAGAAAAATTAAACTCTGCAAAGCTTGTACAGCTAATAGTAATACTCTGAATAAATGCCTTGTCTTCTTTACACAGAAACTAGACAACATGAGGGATGAACGTGTCAAAATGAAAATGGAACTTAGAACCAAGTACTGATCACATTATACTATACATCCTGTCTGTGTCTCCTCATCAAAGTATTCAAATCCAATGTTCAAAATAAATATACATGTACATTCACAATAACAACCCTCTTGTGAAATCACATCAAGTTTGTGGAGCGTCCAGTTCTATATTGCAAAGATGATGATGCTACGATATACCTACACAGGCAGAGTATTTCAACCTCTCATAAAAGGCAGTGTTGTGGGGGACTCATGGACCCAAATATAGCTTTAATAAAATAATGTGGGTAGAGTTAATGAATAGGGAGGTGCATGCCAGAATTATCATGAGATTAAATGGTAATTAAAAAAAAGTAGAAAGAAAGACAGAAAGAAAGAAAGAAAGAAAGAAAGAAAGAAAGAAAGAAAGAAAGAAAGAAAGAAAGAAAGAAAGAAAGAAAGGGACACTAAATTTTTTTACCATGCATCCCAAATTCAGAAAAAGAAACAAAAAGAGATGGGAGGACCGAACGAGTAGATAGTACAAATATTTCACAGAGTAATATATATACATCAGACACAGAGAGTCAGTCATCACCTTACGATAGCCGATGAAATATTTTGTCATCAAACACTTGATCATACTAGAAACTTTGTACATGTACATTTATAAAGTCGGTAGTCACAGAATGTGTACAGTCCATATGGTTTGATGCAGGAGTTAGTAATACTAGTTATCACATTAATGCCGTCTACTGGAGTCCTCTCCCAGCTAGAGCCCTAGTAACTCCACACACAGCTCGAGGGACGGGGAGCTGGAAGTTGAGGAGGGGCGGAGCCGTCACAGCGACCATGATATTCACATACATATGGTAGGTACTATTAATCCCGTCCATCACTTGCATGTATTTTATGATTCACTGGCGTAGCAGTTGAAACCCTCTTGACACTTCTTTGCCAAGAGCGCAGTTCTGTATGTATAGTTTTTGTTCATACAGGATGAAATATAAAGAAGTACATAATATAATTGTATGCACAGGTAGGATGATAGGTCCAGTTTAAGGTGTAATGACACGATTCTAATCCACAGCCCGAGATGTGAGGACAATAACACATGTAAAAATACTTCTCCAATATTTGGACTAAATGAAAATATTTTTGTTCTCTCCTTCATACTCCACAGCACGCAATGGGCGATAGCAAGTGTTGGGATCTCTTAGTTATCATAGTCAGGAGAACGCCTGCTTTCATATCCGAATGTGATTCAAAAGGTAAACAGATGTTCTCAATTATTCAGTAGCTGGGTAAATCCAACGTGAAAACAAAGTGATGTGATGTCCTCTTGAGAAGATAATGAAATAAAAACTCGACTTAGCGACTTATCCCACGAAAAGGTGGACAATGAATGTTGTTAGTACAAATGCTACAAATTTCACACACTGGGGCTATGTTTTGTAAAAGTCTCACGGCTCTGTGAGGAGAAAAGTGAACATTTCTCTTATGCACACCACAAAGTGGAAGTAAATTTCACAACGGATTGGCCCCATTGAGTAAGAGGCAAGTAATCCTAAAGGAATAATTACTTAGATTTGGATGATCACTGCCATTAGTCCGCAGAAAGCTGTCCCCCTGGGAGACGAAAGAAGATCTTTGATGATGGAATCCTATTCTGAGGCTTGGAGCAGATTTGCTGGTAATCCTAAAGGAAGCTTTCTATGGAGCAGGTCTGCTGGTAATCCTAAGGCTATTTTTCTCAAGGACGTGAAGCAGGACTACTGGCACTGATGGAGGGAATGTTCCTCTAAGACTAGCTGCAGCGGCTTGCCATTCTAAGATAATCATCCTCTAGGACTTGGAATAAGATTGCTTGCTAGTCATCCCAAGAAGATGTCCTCCTCAAAGACTTTGAATAAGACTGCTGATAATCGTAAGGGAATCCTCTTCTATGAGCCACCCTCTAGGACTTGGAAGAGGACTGTGAATAATCCAGAGGCATGGCGTCCGTGTCATAATGTAGGTCATGGAACTTGGCATGAGCAGGCAGACTGAACCCCTTGAAGAGCAGGTCTGCTGCAGTGGCTCTGTACTGCCAGTGTTGGCGCAGTATCTCAGAGTCCGATGGACGTCGAGAATCTCTCGCTGCAGCAGCTCTGTCGATGGAGCTACCAGTCGGGGAGTGGGTGTCGCCGCCAGCACGACTGTGTGCCCGACCAGAACCGTTCTCTGATGCTGACCCCCTAGAACCGCCACTATGACTGTATGACCGATGGTGGTTGCTCATGCTCCCGATGTTGTTGTTATTGTTGTTGTTATTATTATTACTGCTCCCACTACTACTTTCCACAATGATTGGATTTCTATTGATGTCTGAGATCTTGATGGTGGGAACTCTTTGCCTCTCTCCCGTGAACAGACTGTCTTTGCTGGCAGTGGGTGGGGACGTAGGGGTTCGTGAGCCGCTATGCTTGCTCTCCTTGGACTTTGACCGCTCCCCGTTATGGTGGGCAGGGGAACTGTAGTGGGGAGCAAAGATGTAATGATCAGTGGAACCGGGAGACCTCTGCAATTTCAAGGTCGGACTGACCAGACAAGACTTGGGGATGGACAAAGGTGGAATTGTTTTGTTCTTAGAGCCTTTCTCGCTCTTTCCTTCGCTCTCCTTCTGACTATGTTTGGACGAGGTTTTATGATGTGAGGTGGACAGTGACGATGTTGATACGTGTATTGCTGGGGCAGAAGTAGGAGAGAGAGCTGAGGATTTTGTCAGCATAGCCCGCTCATAGCCTGACGTGCCATTCATGACAGCAACAGCGGCGAGGTCCGGGCGTGGCATATGCAATGGTAAGGAGGAGTGGAGAAAGCTTCTGGAGGACGGGACATTGTTGATGGTAGCAGGATAAGAGAACGATTTGGAATAGGTGCCGCTCTTAGAAGAGACTGAACTTGACTTGGGGATTAGGGTACTGATTTTGGTGGTTTGAATAATGCTGTTGTTGGGCTTAGTGCTGGAGGATGAGGAGACACTGACGGCCCGTGCTACAGAGTAAGCCTTGGAGGACTGGGAGATAGTCTTGGGCAAGTGGTGCATGGCCGTCATCTGAATTTCATTGTGTTTGGATGACTTGCTTTCCCCAGAGCCTGCGGTTTCCTTAGGCGAATGTATTTTGGTCTTGGAGTGACTTTTGGGGGAGAGGCTGTCACTCTGGCAAGATTCTTTGATTTTTGGACTAAGCGAGGACGTTGGAGACTCTTTCTCTGCTGGGCTAGTGTCGAAAAGAAAATTATCAAATCTGATTGCTTCCTTCGGTATAATCAACTTGCTGGAAGGTTCATCTGTCTTTGGTGTTTTTACTGTTTCAGATAGCTTCACTGCAGGTGACGAGCTTTTGACGGGCAGGCTAAGAAAGGTGTTATCCACGCTAACAGTCTGGCTGGAGACTCCACTGAACTTCTGTGAGGCAAGGGTTGCAGAGGCAGGACTAGATGTTGTGGTGCTAGTTACAGATGCACTAGCGTGTGCAATGTTAGCCGACACCTGAGTGGGTACACTGGAGAGATAAAGTTTTGAGGATGGTACGGAGGAATTGGGTGCTCTGGTCTGTGTTGACACAGTGGAAACTGCGGCTGTTGTCTCTTTTCTCTGTGAAGACACAGAAACTTTGGAGGTTTGCGATGACGATGAGGTGCTGGATGTTGGCGTGGATGCCACCAGTGTGACTGCTGTGGTGGTGCACTGGGACGATGAGGACACTTTGACTGGCTGTGAGGGGGAGCTGGTGGCTGTCAGGGTACTGCTGGGGCGAGGCACTCCCGAGGCTGACACCGAAAAAGACTTGGCCGAACACTCGGGTGATAATGTACTGCTGGGGACAACAGTTGGCATGGAAACTATAGAGGCGATAGAGTATGAAATGGAGATACTGGTGCTGGGGGCACTGACTGTTACTGCTGGAGCAGTCTTTGTCAGTTTGGGTGGCGCAGGTAAGGAACAGGTGCTACATGAGGCCTCGATGGTAGATGGAGCAGGTGTGGAGGTAGCGCTGGAGCTCAAGCCATTTGGCGGTGGACAGGACTGGACCTGGGTTTTTGCTGGGTTAGGTCTGAGACTATTGCTGGTAACTGGAACTGCCGTGGGCTGCACTACAGGCACGTGAGACTGTGTGCTGCTCACAGGTGTTGGCTGCTGGGGCTGTGGGGAGTCTGTGACATCTGGACTTTCCACTTTGATAGTCTTAACACTAGAGAGGTTGAGATTGTTGGATCTGTCTGCTGGGGTTGAAGAAAGTTTAACATCTGCTTCGACAGCAACCTGATCCTGGACTTTCTGTGAGTGGCCTATAGTAGACGTTTTAGCTGCATCTCTAGCACTGTCCTTTCTCTCCTCTGCCCTCAGCACACTTTGCTCGCCTACCACAGCTTTGATGTTGCTTTCAGATTTTTCAGACACATTTTGCTTGCAGTCAGACACCTTTGCTTTACTCTCCTGTCCTGTTTTTTTCACATCCTGATAATAGTCAGTGACTACATTGAGAGTGGCTCGAGCACTTGACTGCTTGGTGTCTGATAGTGGACTGGCTGTGGGTGATGTGACATTGTTGTTACTTCTTTGATCTGGGACAACAGGTGGGATTGATTCTGACGTGGCTTCTTTGACTTCTTTCTGAGTCATTTCTTTTGCCTCCATGTCAACTTTCTGTGATCGGCTTGGTGGAATGAAGTTCTTTCTGTCTGACAAGTCATATTTTGGTTGTGGTTTTTCCGCTTTCATTTCTGGTGTTATGCTAGGTTTGATTTCAGCATAGATTTGCTGAGAGGGAACATCAGACTTTTTCAGATTCTCATTTTTCTGATTCATCTGCGAGACAGATTGTTTGGATTCTGATAATGTTTGTTTGCCAGAGGAACTGAAGGAATTCTCCTTGGACTGTGAAGATGAGTTTATCACATTGTTAGGAATGGGTTTCTTGTCAGTCTTTGGCTGGTTGTAAGGCAGAGACGAATCAGATGTCACCTTTGATTTGTCAGAACTAACAATATCCAGCCTATTCTCAGTCTTAGTCTCTGAAGTCTTCAGTTTCTTGCCAGAGTTGAACACTCTTGGCTGCTGACTAGACTGAGGTTCCAAGGCCACTGAAGATACCATTGGCGCAGGGGTCTGATCATCCTTGGAAGACTTTGATAGACAGTCTATCCTTTCAAATAAGTTTGAGATCGACGTTGAAATTTCACCATTTTGCTTTTTCTTCTCTTTCCTTTCAGTTATTAGTATGTCCCCGTTAGGACATTTTGAATCTTTGACATCTGAAGATTTGATGAGGAGTTTCAATGAAGTTTTGGAATCTGGGTGGCTTTTGAAACTTTTGATGGTGTCTTTGCCACTGGGATGGGCAACAATGGAATAGGACACATTCACAACTGAAGACTTTTGTTTTGTTGCAGAATGATTTATTGACTCTTCTTTGTGGTTGGTTGTTTCTGAAGTCTTAAAAGTGTCACAATGTTTCTCCTGCTTGGGAGGAGATGGGGAGATCAGCTCATCTTGTGACACTGGATCTCCATGCTTTCGCTTCAGATTGGCATTGTCTGCACTGGTGTCAGCTGACAAGTCTGTTGGATTTGAAGCACCACTTGGTGTCACACCATCAACCTCCTCCCCAGCTACTTTTCTTTTGCCAGAAATTTTGCCTTGCTTTCTATCTCTGGATTTCTCACGTTTTGTTCTGGATTTTTTCTCATCCTTCCCTTTCTCACTTTTCTCTTCATCTTTGTCTCTGACTTTGCTCTTCTTGGAAAGTTTCTCTGGCACACTGGTGACTGTCTCCACCTTCTTCACTTTCAGTGGGATCTCGTAGAAAGAATAGAACAGACGAAGGACACAGTCCTGTGGAACAGAAAGAAAAAAGGAATGCTGTTTACACTGATGGAGACATGACAGGGCAGTGAGAATGAGAAATGATTATTATAATTTATGGTAAGAGCAAAATTATCCGGTCCTGCGATCTGTATGTCGGCCAATATGTTGTGCCATTTCCACAAACCCTTCAGCAAAATTTCACTCCATGTAAATATTATTTTATGCATTGAAGTCCCCAATGGTCACATCAATACAGGAAAAATGTCAAGTAATGAAATGTCACCAAGCCTGTCTATAAAGGACATACATGTACTTTCAAACTTATAAGGGCCAAGCGCTATCTGCATCAAAAATGATATGAGTTTTGTTTCCTTCACAGAAAATGAAGACTACACTTTTCTTTCCCAACTATTTTAAAATTACTGTCCTGTCAGTAAAGATGCCTACTGTTTGGATAATTGGATCACAACACAACATTTTTCTGTTCATTGCTTAGGCTTCAGAAATTAAATATTGTCTTTTTTTTTTTTTTGCAGTTGAAATGAGAATAATTGCTTTGATCCAAAATATTTATTTCATGATTCCACAGAAAGACAGTATGAGAATGCAACAGGTGTCAAATTGTCCACCCTCTAATACACTGTCATATTCTTATAACTTTTGCTCCATACAAATTATTCTAAAAAATACAGGATCCAATGAAATGTAAAATTCTCAAAGAAGAAATAAATATGATAAATGAGAAACCATCTATCATGGTACAATGTGGCCTCAGCTTGTCAGCCACAAGTCATGACTGATCCCCTAAAATGATCGTTGCTTCAATATGTTGATGGACCCCGGAATAAACAACCATTTATAACCAGACTAGAGAGATTACATATCACACCACATTGTCACGCACAAGCAAAGATTGTGTTTTTAATTACACTACATTTCTTTTTGTTACGAATGAAGAGACACAAAGAAACAAACCAACAACTTACTCTCTTCCATGAATAAATATAGGCCACATCCATCAAAGAATATGTATCACTTAAAGGTTCTTTTTCGTAGAAGAGATCAATCTGGGGAATACAAAGGTAGGGACAATGAAAAATCTGTGCTAACATAGCTGAGCATGCAATTATCATTAACAAATCTTTCCGTCAGGACTGGTCCATTAAAAATTTTATATCTTTCATCATTGGTCTGCTATCACAATTG
Source organism: Peronia peronii (assembly GCA_039654565.1). NCBI lineage: Eukaryota > Metazoa > Mollusca > Gastropoda > Systellommatophora > Onchidiidae > Peronia > Peronia peronii. The sequence continues at coordinate 2,209 of JBCEWB010578003.1, read as the reverse complement.
GTTTGTGGTTTTAATGTCATCATCACTGATACAACAACACACATTGAACTGATAATAATGATCTCTAACATATAAGTGTTGATAACCCACAATAACTTTTTTTTTTTAGTCATTAGGACCTATTATTTTTTGGTTCTTTTGGACTCCTAGCATGACAGACTTCCCACTCTAAGCATTTCCTTTCAGGCCCATTCACTATTGTAATTCTATTATCTATCATAGACATTTGAATTAAACCAAGAAGCAGTGATTTCACAAGGAGAACAATGTCAGTTGAAGAGATGGCTGTTTAATTTCACACAATCTCCCAGCCATTTTCATAGCAAGTTTCAGGTACTTTCTTTGATTTACTATTACTAGTATTTTTCAATGTGGCTTAACCTAAAGCAAAAATATCATTCTGACCTCTATGCTCTGTGGTAAGGAGAATTTAGCACGTATAAACTTCTTCAAGTGCTCTATCCTCAAGCCTGCTGGACACTTCAGGTAACGCTTGTCTGCCTGGCACTGTGAAATACAGACAAACGTTCATCAGTAGACAGACACTGGGGAGTCTGGACAGTAACAACTAGACAGACATTGAGGAGTACAGATAAACAGCCATGACGAGACAAACATCGTGTAATACAGACAGTCACAACTAAACAGACACCATGGAGTACAGACAGTCGCATAGCTAGACAGACATGATAGAGTACAGACAAACAGCCACAACTAGACAGACATTACAGAGTACAGATAAACAGCCACAACTAGACAGACATTGCAGAGTACAGACAAACAGCCACAACTAGACAGACATTATGGAGTACAGACAGCCATAACTAGACAAACATCTTGAGTACCAACAAACAGCCTAACTAGACAGACATGGTAGAATACAGACATCCACAGCTAGACAGACATCGTGAAGGACAAACTGCCATAATTAGACAAACATCAATATACACACAGGCCCAGCAGAATAAAGGCTATACCGCCTTTACACACACTCCGAATTTGTTTTGACTGATCAAAGGATTATTGTTGTGCTCGTCAAAGTGGGGAACGAGAAGGGGAGAGACATCAAGAGTGCAGGTAAAACGATAATATAAAATGTAAAGGGAGTGGGGAGGAGTAGAATGATCAGGAAAGTAAGTAACGTTTAACGAGTGATACCACACTTACAAGAAGTCTGGAGGGGTGGGGGAAGGGGAGGGGTGGCTGTACAATTATCAAGAAAGTACGTTAAATGATGATATAAAAAGTATAGGGAGAGAGGCTTGGGGGGAGGGGGGTAAGGGTAGAATGACCAAGGAAGTAGGCAAAATGTTAAAATCTACAAAGTAAAGGGAGCGGAGGGGAGGGGGTAGAATGAGAATCAAGCCCCACAGAAATCTTAGGAGAACAAAATGGTATACCGTACACAGAGAGAGCAAAACTAACGAAAGTTATCATTTGGCAGGCGGGAGCAGCGAGACAACTTACCATGCCTTTGGGCCGCTTGAGGGACTTGGTTTTGGTTTCTTTCACTGGTTTTCCACTGTAAGGAAAGACAGATGGAAACAGTGAACAAACGTATCCAGACAAATTCCAGAGAGAGAGAGAGAATGGGGAAGGGAATGGGAGGGATAAAATATTCAGAGATGCGAAGATGGTTACGCTGATTTTTCAGTGACTGTAAGCTCGTGGCCAAAATCAATGTATCATAAACATCTACAAAGATCTCGAGAGCGTAAGAATCCGGAGGGGGGGGGGGGAGGTGGTGGAGAGGGTTAGAAGATGATGGAGGGTTGGGCTCATGTATTGAACATTAAATGAAAGAAAGAAAGAAAGAAAAAGAGAATGAAAGAATGAACGAATGAAACAAAGACAGAAAGAAGACAGAAAGACAGAGAGAGAAAGAAAAAAGAAAGAAAAAAGAAAAAGAAAGAAAGAGATATTATATAGAAAATGCGGGTGGGAGAGAGAGAGAGAGAAGAGGATGGAGATATAGAAAGAAAGAGCATGAGGAGGTTTTGGATATGAGAGTGAGAAACATAGAAGAGAGGAAAAGGTTATGTTGGAAGGCATAAAGAACGAGCGAAATATGTAGAGAAAACAAAAATATAAGAGAATCATGTACGTTGTGAAGCAAAGAGAGAGGAAAGGGAGAGAGAGAGAATGTCAAAAAAAAAATGGGGGGGGGGGGGGAACAAATAGACAGGAAGAAAGTGTGACATGATGAGGG
>JBCEWB010577893.1:7230-18308 GCA_039654565.1 Peronia peronii | reverse complement strand
CGAAAATTTGGCAGAATATTAACAACAATATTCAATCTAAGTTCTTTGTATATGTTATTTGCTTTTTTTAATTGTTTCATTAGTTACCGGTTGGACAGTCGTATATATTTTTCGTAAAATGAAGGTGGTGGTGGTGATGGTGATAGTGGTGGTGGTGATGGTAATAGTAGTAGTGGATAGTGATGGCGGTGATAACAATTGATAATGGTGGCGACAGTGCTGACGGTAACGATGGTAATGGTAGATAACCACCCTCAGGAGGCTGAAGGCTTACCAAGACCGTAACCACAATGGTAGTGATGGTGGTGGTGGTCGTGATAGCAGTGGTGATGACAGTGGTAGTGGAGAGTAGCAGTGGGTAGCAGTGCCGATGGTGGTGTTAATAACGGGTGTAACCACGAGTGACTGAAACAGCCATGGAAAAAATTGAGAAAAAGAAAACAGAGAATAAGAAATCGCTTTAAAAAGGAGGGGTGGGGGAGGGGGGGCTGAGGCCAGGAGCAAGGACATATTTGCCCAACCAATATGGGAAAGAATATTAGTTTCTCCACAAACTGTGTCGAATGCATAATTAGATTTCGCAGCCAAGCTGATTTCTCTTATCAGTTGCTGACATCTCCTGGGATCTGCTTCCTGGATGTGTGGCAGGGCACGGGAGCCTGGGAAAGTGGGTCACCTGAAAGTGGGTCTCTTATCCATTTATCCGCCCGTTCTCCTTTCTTCTGTCTGTCCGTCCGTCCGTCCATCCATCCATCGACCCGTCCGCCCATCTATCCTTCTATCCATCCATCTACACAGAGACTGACAGACAGATAGACGGACGGACACAAAAATAGACAATCAGACGGGCATACAGATGGACAGACACACGAATGGACAGACAGACAGACAAACAGATAGACAAAACTATGCGCACATGTAAGCGTTTCTTGATGACCTTACAACAAGAGGGATGTCGGTATGAGATACGGCTGTCCGGTGTCCCACGACAGGCTATATAACAGTACTAGCGCCATGATGGCTGGCTAAGACATGCTTTTATCGACTGAATGTGACCTCACTATCAACTGCATACGCTACGAATGTCGATCAAATGTATCATGCAAATGGTCCATGGTTCTATTTCTAGGCTTGTGTGTCTGTGTGTAAATGAAAAGAGAGATAGCGAGCTATAAAGAAAAAGACAAAGACAAAAAACACACAAACTGACCGACAAACCAATAGACAGACTGACAGATCGACAGACAGACAGACATGATTCGGGCAATTTGGCACGTGTTGTTTGAATGCCCTTCAGGCCTTCACGTAAGTACATGTACATCGTACCGCCAACAATTAAAAAGACAGTACAGTCTACCATTGTTAACCAAGATCATTCAGTGCACATATTCCTACAAATCACACCCATCATACAAAAACCTGTGTAGTAGAGTCCTTGAGAAAGCTTGGTGTTATCTATTCAAGTAATCAAACCGCTAACAACTGCAAAAGTTACGTAACTAATAATACATTTTAAAAAATGTATCTTAAAAAATAAAGTAAAATATAATACAATACAATACAATAATATAAAACGAATATTATGTCACACTACTATCAGTTCTAATGCCGAACAGAGGTGCTGGACACTCCCTTCAGATAGCCTATCTCAACCTTTCCCATAGCTGTCACCTGCACATGCATGTAATGTGTTTACCTGAAGAACATACTGTTGGGCGAGACATTTGATGAGGCTGAAGACAGGTTACCATCCGACTTGCCCCACATCATCTCGTCAAGGGCGGCGCCAATGGTGGGCGTGACGCCACCACCGTAAGCACCACCGCTGAGAGCATGGAGATGATGATGGAACAGGTAGCTGCTCATGTCACGCAAATCCCCACCACTGGAAACCGTAACGTATGCCGATTTATGGGCTACGCTAGACAGGAATCACCCGGATGGTAAGTCTAGAGCGTCACCATAGCATTGCTCAGGACCACAACTAAACCCGATAGGATATGACAATATAATGAGTAGTTCTACGTAAAACTGGTCTGGCAGTGTACGGTTAACACGTCAGAGCATGGCACTAGATTCCACGTATGTCTTCATGGCCACTGCTAATTGCACAAGAAAATTCACTTATAACGAAAAATTCCACGTATAGCTAATCTGTTGGTATCTGGACAATGTGTCATAGCATGGCTATAGATTCAAAGTACATGCACACGACGATTTCTATACCAGAAATGTTATTATTAATGCCAAGTGAAATCTTGTCTGTTGATCGTGATTGATATACGGTCGCCACGTTGAAGTACTGCGTTCGATTCCAGTATGCAATCACGGTCACGAGTAAGTCCACTAGACACTAATAATAGATCAAGTCATTCCAGGGATAGTCAGTACCAAAATTATGTTGGGGTCAACACATCATGCCACATGATCCAGAGTACGAAGTCACCCAGACAGACGAACAGGTCTTGTCAGGCAAAAATTTCTCAGTTCATGAAGTCTCAACACCTGATCACAGTGCACGCAGAAAAAGTATTAAGACACATTAATTAATTATTGTTTTCCTCCTGAAATAGACCGTGGAGAAAATGGTCGTTCACTGATATGCGTTGTCACAGGGTAAATCCAGAACAAATAGATCCATCTGAATAAGCAAAGGTAAGAGATCACGTAGAGTATACGAGTAGAGGGTTTAGGGGCAATACCCTGGAGTATGAATATTTGGACCGTATCCACCTAAATGTTCACATGATTTTCACTAATATGTTTATATGTGATTTCCTCCAGTATGGTAAGCCAATATCCACCGGCATGATCATACAATAATACCCACGAGTGGAAGCAACGATGATGCACAAAATCCACAAGTATCTTCCACCAAAGTTCCAGTTACGTCACACGCAAGACAATGTATTCACTCTGCTATCTCTGGTCACACTCAGAGGGCAACTGTGTATGATGTGTAATGAACATCAAGATGACTACACCCAATGCTGAATGAATACAGCAGAACCATAACACATTTTGTATAGACACTTCAAAATGATATTAGAAACGTTGCACATACTTTGCATAATTATGCATATCAGAACGATTCGGACACTCTTAAAGACCCACTGACTGGCGAGTACATATTTCTGTGCGGTAAGCGTCGATACAATCAGTATCATGAGACCAAAAAAAAAAAAAAAAAACGCGCACGGAGCAGCATAATGCATCACACTGATATCCTCACTCAACCTAGACGTAGCTTACACTACTGTCCTCTTGACCACTCGTCCTGCACTGAAACACGTTCACCTGAAATAATTTGAAGCAACAGAACGAGATCCATGTTCTTGCCACAACAACGACTCTCACAAGTCATGAGCAAATCCATACACAAAAAAAAAGAAACCTGTGGCAGAGGTTCTCAGTGACGCAGGAAGTGAAATACATGTGCCTCCTTCAATGATTAATTTTATTGCACAAACTTCAAACAACATTCTCTGCCCTGGTACGGGGGGATGGGGATGGGGGGTGGGGGGAGAATGAGAGAGAGAGAGAGCTTTTCGAGAAAAGTTGACACAGCGTACAGAGAGAGAAAAAAAGAAAGAAAGAAAGAAAAGAAAGAAAGAAAGAAAAGAAATGAAAGAAAAAACAAACAAACAAACAAACAAAAATGGATAAGCACAGCCGTATTCTTCAGAACTGACTGCATCACTGCGTTACAAGTCAGGAACAAAAACGTCAATTACGGAGAGTCCAGACCGCCGACACGTTATACCACGCACATTTTGAACTTCTTGGAACTTGTTCTCCTGTTTCCCGACAGGTTAAGATAAAGAATGTCACCCTAATGACCCGAACTGACAGTCATAGCGTGCCCGATAAAGCCTGGACACACATACAATTTTTAAAGAAAAATTATCATTAACATGTTGGTCAAGCAGAAGCAGTGCCAGTATTGCTGTGTGGAGAGTCGCGGCAGTTCAGGCACCCGATTTCACCATGGACTGTGTGGCTTATAGAACATAAAGTGCGAGAGGGGGGAGGGGGGGGGGAGAGAAAAGAGAGAGAGACAGTGAGACAGAGAAACACAGACTGACAGAGAAGGAGACTGACAGAGAGGGAGACAGACAGACAGACAGAAAGTCAGAGAAACAGAATGACAATGAGAGAGATGAGTACAGAGAGAGAGAGAGAGAGAGAGAGAGAGGGCAAGGCTTAAAGACAAGACAGAAAACTGACAAAGAGACAGCAAGGACAGAGAGAGAAAGAGACTGGATGAGACTCCGATGTGAACTGTAATGTCATCCTGGTTCTGATTAGGCTTGGAGTTACAAAGGGAGCGCTTAAAAATGATATCAACGGGAAGTTAGGGTGGGAAAGAGAACAGGTGGTTTCCAGGCCTGAGAAGTAGGGCTTAAGATAAGGGACAGACACGGTGTGTGTAGCACTAGGAATACAAATTAATGATCGAGGGTCCAACCTGACTTGGACAGAAAAGTCAACTCAACTACCCAGCATGTTAAACTTCTTGATTGCCAATTGTGAAAATGCAAAAGCTGCAGCAACATTTAGGACTTGAGCTGTCAAACAAGACAGGGTGCAGCACTCGTGGTGCAAATTAATGATCGAGTAACATGAACAAAAAAACAAACAAATACAACTTAGCTTCTACAAAAAATTTAATTAAACCACCCATCGAATACTAGTTGGGAAAACATAAAATAAAGCCATAACAACATTTAGGACTTGCAAATCAAACAAACAAAAGATAAAACAGCGTTTTGCCTCTTTTAAAGTAAGATATCCAGGCGGGACAATATCTTTCAAGCAAAATGATATATAAGATATCTATCAAGTGTTACTGAAAATATACCATGCTCGTTAATGGCAGCTCAAAGGGTTAGCGTAATTATACCAGACGTTCAGCTCAACTAATGATACATTAAATTTATACACTGAACAGCTTCACTTTGAATTTATTATGCTAATGAGAGTACTTAAAAACGCGCCACTGAATCCAACGAAAGAGAACAGAGATCTACAACTGACAATTCCAGCAATGAGACAGCCAGGCATGAATAGCAACTTTCCTCATGGCACAGCTCAGAGTGCAGAAAGGTACTGGATCAATTTAGTCCAACACTGTTTTCCATACATTTGAACCCCGAGGTATTTACCGATAAAATTTAACCAATGCTGCACTGGGGCAACCAACCCGCCAGGTTATCTACCATCAGCAGTATAATTAGGTATGTTCCACAGCCCTTGAATGAACATCCGGGAACAGTTCATGTTCTCTTTATCCATACGTCAATACTCGGATTGAAAGCTGTGATATCAGTACAGTTTTAATCCCGAGATCTTCACCTATAAAACTCAAACAATGAAGCACTGATAAAACCACCCAGGTTATTTACCGTTAACAATAATATGTCCAAAGCCTTTGAATGAACATCTGTGTTCTGTTTATCCACACCTCGGTACTCAAAGCTTCCTTCATTACCGATATCCCAAGAAGGAGTCATACAGCCAGAGGGTGTTTTTCAACATTGCAACTGTAGTAAAACTATACACTACTCTAATGTGGTCACATTCATCAGCCTACCAATAATATAAATAATGATAATAACGAACAGCTGAGAGCATGGATATGATGGTACAATAATAAACCAGTAATTCGGTGTCTGCTTATAAAATCATAATATATGTAATCCAAAACAAATTTTCTGGTCACATCCATGGGGATACACGCAATCCCCTCCATAGGCCACACCACGATGCGTGTGGGTGGTTGCACATTCATTGTGGACCAGGTAAAATGTGGTGTTACGCCATATCGCGTGTCCCGGACTTCTGTCCTTAAAACAGGCCGATTAACCATGGAGAGACAACATAAACTGCACCTGTAGTCATCTAATGTCACGTTTTACGAGATAACCACCCACAGCAGATTGAAAGCAAAGACGTCAAGAAACCGAACCGAATGTCACTTTGTTTACCCAAGTTATCTGTTTATCTGTCCAGAAATTCCTGATTACGGCATGTGTATACAAATACAATAAGAGCTATAGACATATATATGTTACTGTCGAGAGAGACACCCCTGTGTTATCTACAGGGACACAACTACTGTTAAACCAGAGGGTTAGTGTCTATTGGTGATAAATGACAGGCAGATTCCATGGTGCCTAATTAATGTACCAGGGAAGTGGAGAGTGGGAATAAACTCCACCTGAGAGATTTGAGAAAATTCCTACATCCAAACAGTGTTGTGTGCGGGCTGTTGTGTAACTTCTCTAGCATTCCTGATCCTACTGCCAACACTGTCCAAACACCACCAAAAGAACTGTGGTAGTTGCTGTACCAGATATGGTTTTCCACAGACCAAAAAGAAAGACCATAAAGATCTTTTTCAAGACCTAATCACAGAAAAACAAACAATGGTGGGGAAAAGGGAATAACGGAAGAGAGGAATGAGAGGAGGGGGGGGGGGGGAGATAAATATAATCATATATGTAAACACAATTTGAACACATAATTGGGCTCAAATCTTTTTTCAAGGCCCTGTTGATCATAATTAAACCAGCTGCTGCAGGCAATAAATGACACTCATCAAGTCATAGGACAGACCATCTTTCAACTCAAATGTGAACATATTGCAAACAGCCTTCACCACAATGTACCAGCTTAGGGGGACAGATTTGTTAGGTTTATACCACAATCATCAATTTATTCGCTATATTTATTTGCTATAATAAAAAGGATTTTCGGTGACGGTATCGCTATACTATCTATTCGCAACAGGGATCATAAAAAAGCGGCCAACTAATCCGCCAGCATCCCCCCCCCCCCCCAAAAAAAATCGATGAATGCCGCCAGCTTTTCACAGGGCGGTAATAAGGCGTAATATTATTATAATATGCCATAATCTTAAAAACGCAGTCCTTGCCGTCAGTAATAGTTGGCTCGCCCAGCCACCATCCATCTTGTCACACGCACACGGAGGAGACACTTCCCCATTAACTTGAGCCCTGGCTTGATAGTTATGTGGTAAAAACTGGAGCATCTCATACGGAGTGGGACAGAAGAGAATACTCTTTAATAATATAAGTGACAGAATAGTAGTAATGAAGTATTCTTTGAGGATGCAGTAGGAATGAGAGAGAGAGAGAGGGGAGAGCGTGAGAAAAGAGGAAGAGACTGTGAGGACGAGAAGAAGGAAAGATGGAACAAACAGGTGAGGGGAAGGAAAAGAAGAAGGAAAAAGATAAGAAGGGTGGGAAGGATGTCGAAAGAAAGCAGGCAGGATGAAGAGGATGCAAAAAAGAAGCTGGAAGAAATAAGGGGTGAAGAAGAGGAAAAGGAGGGGGAAAAAAGGAAAGGTGGGAGAAGAGGAGGAAAAGAGGGAGAAAGATATAGAAAAAGACATGGACGAGGAGATTGCTGAGAGCTAATCAGCCTGAGGGCTAGGGGATGAAAGAGTGAGGGAGGCGGAAAAGTAAGAAGGAAAAAAAGAAGAAGAAAGATTACGAAACCAAACTGGCGAGAAGATGGTATAAATCAAGGTTGGTGAACCACCTCAGTCTTGTGAGTTGCACTGACGTCAAACAGGGTGTTAAAGCCAGGGCGTGGACTTGTCACACAGAGAAATACGATCCGATTAATCGACTAGTTCAGAATCTCCATATGCCGGGAGGCTTGGCCACAACTGTGCTACATGTACACAGAACTAGATAGGGAGCGAAGAAGAGGTGGGCAGAACAAAAGATGGTCCGACACTATTCAGAAATGGACAAAGAGAACACCAGCTGTAGAGTTCCGGGCCCTGGCCTATAACTACAACGGCCGGAGAAGATAAGTGTGCAACTTCAGTAGGCATTCCAATTATATGATCCCAGGCGGAGTTGCAGGACTAACAAAAATAGGCTGAAATCGCACTGTGAACAAAGACACAAAAGGACTTGTCTTTTCAATGGGGATGCATCGATTCTTTCCTCTTGCCCTATTTGACACTGTTGATAAACTCATAAGCCAAGCTGCCAATAACGACCCGCTGTTTATGGTTCGTTCACAGCGCAGTGTATTACACAAGATAAACAAAGGCGTAAAGCGACTCTACAAATGTGATTACTCCAACGTTGAACGCGGTCACAAAGCGATTCCAAATGAATTCAATAGAAGATGGACAAATATAAGAAAACGGCCTACGATAGCCGTGGCCGAGAAAGGGAGAGAGAGAGAGAGACAGAGAGAGAGAGGGAATGAGAGAGAGAGAAAGCTTGGACTCCTCGGCGATGAAAACTTATATCGCACGTTCAAAATTCGAATTCTACCCCCGGGGTGGGATGAGAAAGATTAGAGAACTAGAACCTGCCATTTTGGCTAGGGAAGCCCGATATCTAGTCTTCTCGGATAAGGGAGATAATATTTCTGAGGTCCCCTGTGAACGTTACGCATGTCAAACAACCCTTTGCAGTTAAATGAAGTGTAGTAGGAGACGCCGCTATACTGGCAAAATTTCTAAATTTCAAATTCCTAACTACAAACATTCAAGCGCTCAAAATCAGATAGTCCTGCTCTCCCAGGCTATAGACATGTTAAAACAAAAATAAAAATAAAAATCGTGACTCGGTGCTATTTTGCGGACTGCCAAGACTAATTACACTGGCTGACAGCTATAATTGTTCAGCATTTACTGACCATTTCTCGCTCTTTTCCCCCACATCACCCTATTTGCTGTCATGTCTCAGATGTCGTAAACTGGTATTAGACCTAATTTGGTGCCACTTTTCTCAATATTTCACGGGATTTGTATACACTTTTGACTAATGACATGTATTAAAATGGCAACCAATTAGCATGTTCTATCTTGATCCACAAGACATAATTTCTATCTAAGGTTTGATGTTCTGATAGCAGAAAAACACACGTTGAACTGATAGGTTACTAGCCGAAAACTGCTGTGTCTGGCAATAAATTTGGAAATTCGTGCTAATAGCGGTAGTGGATCTTCAGAAAATATGTTCATAGATATAAACAGATTCGATGTCGTGCCAGGCCAAATGTTTAATCAGGTCCTAGCGAGCACAAATAGCTTAAATCTATCGGTAGATGCCCGGCGTGGTGAATCTCACATACATGTACATTTTGTTATTTCCTTGATATTCACTGGGTCCATCCACTTCAAACAAGGATGTATAAGGAGGTTCTCATGAATCAGAATTAATATCCACGATGGATGTTCACACACACACAGAGAAAAAGTTGCTAAATGGGCAATCCTCCGTGGAGCATATCCGTTGACTTCCTTGTCTCAGAACAAAGTGTAACGTCGTCGACCGATATCCGTGCACTATCAAAACTTGTGCACTCCATGATCACGTGCCACTCGACAAAGAGCCATTTGAGGTGTTCGCCATGCAATAGAACAACACTTCCCACACTCTATCTACAAGAGATGATGCACCGCCTTACTGGCTCGAATGTACTCCTTTTTAACACTAACTGTATAAGGAAAACTAACAAAATCTGGTACTTCTACATAACAACTCAGGCATTCTCGGCCACTTGACCTCACTAAGCTTCCACATGATAGTGTATGAACTGAGAGACAGTGTGAGACAACTTAGTGAGGAGTGGAGATGCATACTAGGTCAATTTCTTTCTTTCTTTATTGCTTTCTTTCTCTTCTTTTTTCTTTCTTTCTTTTTCTAATGCTTCCCTTGATATTTACAAGCCTAGTCTTCAGCTCCTTGTTATTCTCTCCCCCCCCCCCCCCCAGCTCTTTTTTTTCCCTCCTTTGTGTGTATGAGCGTGCTCTGCATCCCTCCATATTTATCAGGCTGGCCTTGTGTGGTCTCCTCCTTCACCGTTCTAATACAGAGAAAATACACCTACTTCTAAACACGTTCGAATTCTAGTTTCATTGTTACTAAAACACGGAGAATGAAATTATTTAACAACAACAACAACAACAACAACAACAAAATGCAGTTGTTCAATATTCAATCTGACCAATTTGCACCGGTTCCACCCTTCAACTACAATCCATCTGATCCCAAACAGAGAGTCCTACTCAAAGGCTATGGAGAAACTGTTACTAGTGTTACACCTTTCAGCGCGGGCGGCTATCTCGAATTTAGTGTAAAGACAACAAACGTCACTCTTCGCCCTCCCCCCCCCCTCCCCCCCTCCCCCCGATCCCCGGCCCCTTTATTTTTCCCATAGCTCCACCTTCCCTAGGGCTGACCCCACTATTAATATACACTGAGCTCCTTTCACTGGCTGCCCACGCCAGGCTGATGATGCAGTTACCTGGACATAATCTATCATTGTAAGTAAAACTGTGTTTAGCACCGAGACCTACCTGGCCGTAAGAGAGACAGACAGACACACAAAAGCTCTCTGTCTGAACTAGGTCAAGCAGAAGCCATTCGGTACACTTCTGCCGTCTGTTTACCTGTTGAAGCAACATTTATGCCTTCTCTCCCCCCCCCCCCCCCACCCCCGTTTCCCCCTTTCACGATTCCCTTCTCTCTATCCTTTCTTTCCCTATAGGTATCATGGGCCCGACCTGGTCAGGGACACATACTTGCTATCCTAATTGTTCTTCATATGACAGACAATAATATACTTAGATAGCCATCAGCTTACCATGCCGCTTTTAGATATAAACCTTCGAAGTTGAAGATAGATGAGATAAGATAGATATGACAAGATGAGAAAGATAAGAAGATAGATATGACAAGATGAGAAAGATAAGGCAAAGCAAGGCAAGGCAAGGTAAGGTAAGCTAAGGTAAGCTAAGGTAAGGTACGGTAAACTTTATATTTTGTCATCAAGAGGAAATTCCATTCACAGCTGATGAGGCAACGTATAAATTATGAAAGCTACATTCACACTCATATGTATAGAGACAAAAATATCACCAACAGAATCAGACATCGTAAGCAAATTCTATGGACACGTGAGGGATAACCATCATCAAAAGCTCTAGCAAGTTGACCACTCACAAGTTACTTTTCTAGAAGGCCAAGACCGCTCCACCTCCACACACACACAAACACAAAAAGCGCTCATATCATAATCAA
>JBCEWB010577782.1:0-12654 GCA_039654565.1 Peronia peronii | reverse complement strand
CCCCCCCTCTCGTCCTGGAACTGATCTTTTTTATTGTTAAAGATAGACTATTTTAACCTTTTCCATCGAATTCGGCATGTTCAAATTAGAGGAAAACAGTAAAAAAATCGACTTTTTCATACTGTTGCCATGGCAACCGCCATATTGGATTTTGGCGTCTCTAAATTCACTGACTTTAAAATCTATCTCCTCCGTCAAATTTCAAATTTCAACGGAAATAGATAAAATTTGGTGATTATATTGTTTGACATATATCTAAAAGGTTACATATTTTCATGTCTCCCTATGCAATAGAAACTTTTCTAGAAATTTTGAAATGCCATGTAAGAAAAAATCAGATTTCGCCGTTTTTTCATACTAAAAACCCATTTTTCTTTAAAAGTTACCAATCGAATGGGCCGCGCATGCCTACGTTTTTTGGTTTTGTTATGAAAGTGATGTGTACCAAATTTGGTTAGAACCAGTTTCCAAACAAAAAAGTGGATAGCAAAATACTGTCAAAAAATCAGGTTTTGAGAAAAACGCGTTTGAAATTTGTTTTTCAGCGAAAAATGGACATGGAGAATTTTTTATTCAGCTTTCAGCCTCGAAATAGCACTTTTTTACATACTAGCCCTCTCTCCATGACTTTTGTATCTCTTGTTGCCGTTTTTCGGCTTTCTGGACGTATCTTTTCTCGAATTTTGCTCCTTACCCCCTATCATTATAAGGGCTCCCATAGAATAAATACCGGGTTCTTGAGGGCCTATATGTGCCCCCCCTATCTTTTTTTAGTCCAAACCAAAAGTGTCTTGACCTTTACTATGGCATATAGTCCACAACTGAGCTCTGAAGCACCAGGAAGAAAGGAAATTTTCAGTATTTATAGGACGTGGAAATTCATTTTTGAACGCTAACACTGATAATCTACATGATCAGCAGTTTTTTTTCGCCTCATAATGGTCATCCAATGTCCATCCCGGGCATGAACTAGGGTTCATGATATTGCTAGAAGAAGTCATAATCAAGTGTCTTATGCAGTTTTTGCCTATATATAACCATACAGCGATGATCTACGACTGCATGTAGCAGCCAGATGGAGCCAAATACTGGTTGACAGTAAGCTAGGCCTACCGTTGAATGACCATTGGTCAAACACGTTAGAATGGACATATCCACTTTTTGATACCATTTTTATATGCAGAAAAGGCAGGGCTTTTAAGAGAAAACAAAAACCCCAAATCGCATTTTTTTAAAGCAAAATCCATATTTCAGGACCCCCCCCCCTCCCCCCCCCCCTAAATGGCTGACACAGTTACAGCCGGATGGTTCAGGTGTAACAGATACTGAAATGTGCTTAAGCACTGTGAAGCAGAATCACTTGTGACACATTTATGTGTGGACTTTATTTAAAAAAAAAAAAACACACACACACACAAAAAGTGGCCAAAGGAACACATCTGTTACATTAAACCACGCAGAGCATAACATAATATAATACATTGCATATCACGTTCCCATTTTGTGAAAGCACAATGCTAACACATCGAATCAGTCATAATTAATTTGGTTCAGATCAATCCCTCTGAACCTTAAAGAATTCTGTATGTATACGACCGTCTTATTTTTTAATTTTTTTTTGTTCTGTACCCTCTTTTATTAAAATAATAATGATAACAATATAGAGAAGAAAAAAAAAACGTTTCTCAGCCACCACTAGATTAAAAACTACAAATCTGAATATACGTAAACATGTATACACATTCACATATATAATTTTTGAATGGATACGCTCTGGACAAGCTTTGCTTCCAGATGTAAATCGCTCACTCAATCAGCTGCAATTTCGTTGTTATGGCTTTCTGCCGTAATCTAACCGCGTGACTTTCTGGAACTTTGTCAGCTTGGTTCCCAGAGCGTTGTCTAAGACATTTGATTTTATCCTAAACAGTGGGCAGGACTACCAGTTCAATATGGTGAAGAAGCCTCCTCAAAGTGAATTTGATTGGAATAATTTTTTCTATAGTCAAACCAGGAAAATCCGGATGCCATGAAAAAGACATCTCATCGTAAATCTCCAGGGACTTCATATCGTGACTATTGTTTGTCTTCGGTGTGTGAAGCTGAATGTAAAAAAAAAAAATGTACTGATTAAAAAAAAAAATTAAAAAATACTGAAACAGTAAGAATGAAAAATTCTCACTTGAATTCGCTAACTTGTCACTTATCTCTTGCCTCTGCCGACATCTTAAGGACGCCAGTTAAGAAGGAGTCACTAACCTCCTCTAACTGTTCTCTATTGCTATCTGACATTCAGCCAATTCCCATAGCTGTTCATTCTCGGATACTGTTTTTCATCTCTTCTTTTGTTTCCTTCATCTACAGCTGCCACTTATTGTGCCCGCAAGGTGGTTTGTGAAAAGTTGACTAAAAAGGAAATGACCATTCTGTAGAACAGACAGACAAGCATACTATCCTTCATTCATTGCCAGACTGCGACACAGAAAACTACGACTAGCTCTACTGTTTTTTTTTTATCTACACATAAACTGAAAATTAAAACTAAAGCACGGGATTGTTTAATCCAGGGAACATTCCTGGTAATTCTAATCTGAATTTTTACATGTATATAAATAAACTAATTTTTTGTCTTTGTTTTTCTTCAGGTGTTTGTGTACAGAATGGAGTAACCTACAACGTAAGTACCAGCCATTTATGCATTACTTTTATGGCAGAAAGATATCATTGCTTACACTTTACAATCATTGTGGTTACTACTCCCACATTCTCCCGAATCCTAAAAACATTTGCAATATGAAAAGTGGCACCAGAAACATTCTACAACTGTCATAGCTGTGTAATAGTGCCTAGGCTTGGGCTTACTTAAGTTGAACCTTTTGAAATGGGAGAAAAGAGGCATAGAATTTTCTCTGTGCGTAGAGCGTTATATCTGGTGGCATTGAATATGCAAATGCTGGTGTTGCACTGGAAACAACATGAACAAAAGACAGCCACATCAAAGATATAGATCAATTTACAAATAAACAAAACGCCGCCTTTTTTGTTTTTTGTTTTTGCTTTGTTTGTTTTGTTTTGTTTTTCGACATTTTATTTTAAGCCACGGGTTTAAAAGTGCAAGACAGCATAAATTCCAAAACTCTGAGAAGTGAAGGGGATTTAAAGGAACGTTGACTTACGTTTTTGTATGATTTAAGAACATTTGAGCAACACATCCGCCCAGGAGAATCCCACAGCTTTGCCTGAAGGGACAGGTAAGTTAGCCATCCCTTCACCTGCACCTTAATTGCTTGCACTATGAGCGCAGAACTTTCACACACCCAGTTAGTGTCAGACCATAGAGCTATCTCTCTCTCCTTCTCTCTCTCTCTCTCTCTCACACACACACACACACACACACACACACAAACAACCTATGCATATATATGTATACACTCACATATGCACAGTCACACACACACACACACACACACACATATCTACATCATAATCACAGAAACTAGTCAGGGACGCACAGGAGTTAAGTGATGATTACGGTAATTTAAATAGAATTACACCTGCAACCTTTTTCTCATTATCTTCTTTTTCAACCTACTGGAACGTTTTTAAAAGAGATTTTAGTGCACTCAATTAGGCACATATGCTTCGTGTTTGTATCTATGAACAGTGAATGTCACGACTGTAGTGCTTCTCTCTTCTTCTTAATTTCAGTTAATTTTGTTGTTGTTGTTTATTTTCTTTTTTTAATCACTGTCTCCCTCTCATTTTTCTCACAATGCCTTCTATACTCCTTCTCATACAAGATATAGTAGTTTAAAACTCATAGACGAACGCTAAAACCTTTAATACCGTATCAAAAGGGAATGAAGCTTAAGTTTGTTTTGTTGTTTTTTTTCAATCAGTGTACAACACGATCGCTGGCATAATCATCTGTAACAACGTATCCGGTTTGTAAGAGACATTTGAAATACGGATTCGCACGCAAAGGGACACTCAATGATCGCCCGTTCTTCTTGGCATTAACATTCCATTAGCAAGGTCAAAACCATTTCCTGTGGGGATAAATTGTGATAAAGTTGTGAAATGTGTTTTATTCTTTTCCTTCTCCTCCTCCCCCACCCTTCGTTTCATTTCTGTGCCATCTTATATCTTCTTTTTCTCCACTTTGTTTTTCTTCATTTAGTGTTTTATGAGAGTTCTGAGAAACGTGTTATGTGTCAGCTGTGAGAGTGTGCCTTAATGCAGTCAGCATATGCGCTTTTGTACATGTTTGTTTATGCAAGCATTGCACGTGTGGCGTAGCGTAAACAGTATTTCCTGCTCTAACATTTATGCCCTTTCTCTTCGGAATGCCAGAGCATGGATAATACATGAATATAAGCTTAAAAACAGATATCTTTGGCTATGGGAAAGTGATGCTTTAAACGACTTACAAAATATTCATCTCCCTTCCCTCATGAATGTGTTACCTTTTTCTTCTCTAGCTCATCCCCATAGCTCTTGTGTTGAGGAATTTTATTTTGTTATGATGATTTATCACCCACGACCGTTTCTTTAGTATTTTATTTAAAACCGTTCCTTCCGGGTTCGAGATGACTGCGTTCGATTTCCGATCGACAGATTTCCACAAGGTATTCAACAAGTCCAGTCTTAATACACGTGGAACCATTTAAGGGAGTGCGGGTTCTATATGCTTTAAAGCCTTTCTTATTTCTGTCTGAAGAAAATAAATTTATGTATTCTGTCCCATATAATTGATGGGAAATCAATTAAATGTAAACGTCCCTTCAGTTAAAACCATTTTATTATGTATGTGGGAACCATATGTCGTTATCGAGAGTTTTGAGGTTACCTGTACTTTTTTTCCCCAATTCTTTAACATTTAATTTAACCAGAGCACCTGCAAATGTGATTAATTTTCTGCACAGAAAATTGGCACTTGCTTCACGCTCTGTATTTTAACATTAAGACATGCGAGGAAGCTTGAGTGAAATGTTGATATTGATCTATTAAGTCTAAAGATGGCAATCCAGACATAGTGGCTTGAGAATGTCAGTTATGTTAGTTCGTCTTTGAAACGATAAGCCGAATAAACGAGAAGAGAACTGAATGGTATTCCGATGAACAAGACGCAAAGTACACCGATCAGCAAAATGAATTCACTGTCAGATCTTTTGAAATTTATGAAGGTCAAGTGTTCGTGTTCTTAAAGGCTGCTTATAAATACTGTTCGTCTGCATGCATAGCTGCTATGTTGTCTGTCTGTCCCGTTATGGATACAAAGATACAAACTCATTTTCCCTATGCATGTAATTCACTTCGAGTGCTCACTCCCTGTATTCTTTTGTACATCAATTCGTTTAGTTCACGTCAGCCTATCTTTGATAAGAAAAAAAAATATAAATGAATACCATCATGTTGTATAATTTTAACAGACGTAAACGTCTTATTTAAGGGATTCGGGAATGGTATAAGTTATTGTAACAATACCGACTGCAACAATAGTTCAATCAGCAGGACAGCGCCATCCTTAAGTGATAGTGTGGGTTTTACATTAATAACTTCATGAAAATTTATTATTTTTTTCTCAAGCCTTTCAATCCTAAGAAAGTAGGATTATCTCGGCTTTAAGTGGCTGTCTGTTTTGATCTGAGAATTTTGTGGGTAGAAATTTGGAATTTGGAAATTTTGCCCGGACAGCGGCACTCCACCTACTGGTCATCGATTTTTACCTGCCAAGGGTTCTTTAACGTGCGTAACGTGCACGACGGTACCTCCGAAATATATTCGCCCTTATCCGAGAAAGCTAGACGTCGGACTTCCCTATCCAGAGGAAGCCAAGGGACCGTTGAGTCACTGAAAAGTTATAATATTCATCAACCCTGAACATTAAATCAGACACTTTCATCCTGAATAAACTGTGTTAACCGGTGACAAAATAATTAAATTATAATAAATCAAATAACAAAAGACATTATAAAACAGTAACGAAAGCAGAAAACATAAAACAGACAAAAAACATATCAAAACAGAGCATGGATACTCCTGTGACTTCGGCGATAACATTACAACTTCTTTATTGTGTTAAGGACAGGAGCAAGTTCAGCAGTAAGAAGTGATTAACTCTTTCACCGTAGTAACAGTCTTTTCTTTACGTGGAAGTGTCGGCGGCTCTAACAATAGGGGTGTGATTTAACATCTAGCCAGTGTTAGTCTGAGGACAATGTTCTAGTCAGAATTTACATGGTAGTGATCAGTGTTTGTCTGTCTGAGTTCCCTGGGCATGAGCCAGCCAGGGCATGTCCACCGTCAGATGACGAGGCTCCCACACATCTCAAATGAAAAATGGCCACTGGCTATACCGGATAGCGTGTCAACATCTAAGATCCTGTTCCGCGGTCATACATCGCCCAACCTCATGGACGGAACCTATAGCGTTATAGACATTATGTCGGTCACGTTCATAAACTTTTATTTTTTCAACAGTGATTTCGGAAAATTAAATTACAAAATGAAGTACTTCTGGTCTGAACAAGATCCTTCTTCTCTCTCTAGACATGGGCACATCGTTCGGCGTATTCAGATTAGTGTGAATAAACGCACACATACATACACAAGAATTTCTAAAGTTATCAATTGGCGGATATTTCAAGAAATGATATAAACACTTGCCGTACAAGATAAAGTTTGAATACAGAAGAATGTTCTTGAAATAGACTATACGTACAAGAAAAGGAATATAGTTAAGCCTCTCATTGGCATAACTGTGGTTAATCCGACATCATGTCTGCCCTGTTTACGATTGTGCTTTCTTCAGACGTAAAGATCTAACTGTATTCAGATATTATTAACTGTGCGCATCTAGATGGTATGCAATCTGGAGTAAAGAAATTTCACCTGCACTCTAAGGATGAATCTATTCTTCCTTTTTTTTTTTTTAACCGAGATAGAAAGATAAATACAATTTGTAAGAGAACCAAGAGGTCGCGTGTCTTAGAGGATAGCGTTGACAGGGTGAAGGACATCGTATTGCTATGCAAGACTACATGATAATGAATTTGGTAGTGACTGCTTCAGTTGCAGGATTGTGCCATTATTCACAGTGTTAATTACTAATGTGTAGATAACAGCATGCCGATATCTGCCAGCCGCTAACTGGAATGTTCACGCGGTATTTCACTAATAGGTTTTCATAATGTACTTATCCGCTCTCAGTTTTAACATACAGATCGTTCATATTTCTACAGAAGAGAATAAAGAGTTGAAAAAACAAATGATGTGCGCGCAGTTCATAGCAGCAACAGCTTGTGATGCTAAGCTTTGGCTTAAAACTAGAGGGGGGAGAGGACATGGAAGAGGAGATGGAGGGGAGATATCAAATAAAATGAAAATATTTGGCCATAATTGCCAGTATGCTCTACTTTGTCTACTCATGAAATGTTAACAGTAAACACGACATTGTCTGTTGACACTTGCTCCTCTTCCTCTTCTTGAGTCCTTAATTCCTGTCTGGAGTTGTACAAAATTTTCTCAATTATTGGCGGTTGTGAGGCAGGACCTGGATCTCTGCACATTATCTTCTTGTCCATTTCTGAATGCTGTGGGTCCATCTTTTATTTTGCTCACTTCTTTTTTGCTTCTTTTTCGACATTTGACCTGTGTATCGCTCATACCATCGATAAGTCCTGGCTAAGTCGTCATTTTATCCATACTTATATGTAACACTTTAGTTTTATGTTAGCACCACAGCCACGACAACAACAAACAACACAAGGACAATGACAATACAACAACAGTAGCAAAGACAAAGCAAGAACGACAACAACAATAACAACAACAGATGAAAATGAAAAAAAAAGCAGTCAAAATACCTCTTATTTTTAAATTTTGATAGTCTTTCACTTTCATGAATGTGATAATATCATTGGTTGCACACTAAAATGCTTAGCTAAAGTGCAAGATGTCTGCTGGCTTCCCAATATCATATCAGTTCTTGACTGTGTAGCATTGTCAAGGTTAATAGTTACACACCCAACATCTTTTTTCCAAAATGTGATCAGATCGGATGCATACGGTTGAAAATAGCATTCATTCAGGTTGGTAATTGATAAGGAGTTACATTGTACATAGATCTCATTATCTTTACAAATTTTATAGCGTGTCCTTGTTGATCCCAACGGTAACATTTGCAGGTTGTATTTTAGTGTCAGCTATGAGCTTATAAACAATGCATTGTTCAGAAGTAAAAATCCAACAGATAATTACTTGATTCAGTGTGGTATTTGGCTGAAGAGTCATCATCATCATGAGCATCGCTTGAGACAGCTGTTAGAGTTAACATATATTCATTCTCTGCACTTGGTCTTTAATATTCAAATGTTCGCCATTCTGAACTACAAAATAAAATGCAAACGGAAATAACAAACCAATCAAACGTACCTTCAATGATAAAATTTATATTCTATCTTAACAGTCCTTGCTATAACATCTCAGCAATGTTGAATGTTCACCACATTCATTGGTTACGGCGTTATACAACTTTGACCAGATTACTCACCGCCAGCCTGCGCCATGTGCGAGCAGACTGTGCATTGCCGAGGACACAAACGGCAGATGGTGCAAAAAAAAAAACAAAAAACGTTGTCAACACTCCATTCATGGTTGTAAATAAAATTTTGACATCGACAAAGCTTTCACGCATTTGAATTCTTTCATTTGATAAGCTATGTAAATTTTGCACACATCAAATTGTGAAAATGGATGTCGAACAGAGCAATGCGTAAGCACGCTTTGAGCGGAAAGTATTTTCAGTTGTTTTTTTCTTGGCTACAGGGAGGCTGGAAGATCTTGATATAATCTGAGGCTTACAAAGATATTTTTAAAAAAACGCTAGTTATCGGCATCTATTGGGTCAGATATAGGAGCGCTTTGGTCTTTCAAGACCAGTTTTAGTGTGAGCAATGTATGGAGAGACTTAATAGTCCGATCATTGCATAGGTATCTTGTTTTCAAGATTTGCAGTCTAAGTTGGAATGCGATAAGAAAGTGTGGGTTTGCTTCTATCTACCTCTTTCTCCTTCTTCCTCTAGCTGCGTTTGCCTTTTGTCTTTCACCATCCCTGAGTCTTTGTCTTAAAACCATTCTACGATACCACCTCGCTATGATCATCAACATCACGATCAACGACAAAAAAAAAGTAAAGAAAAGGGATTATTGTTATGGTTTAATAGAAGCACATGAGCTGACTTAAGTTAATGTTAATTTGGTTCAGGAATGTGTGTCCCTATTAACACCATGACTCTTTACAGTCTGTCACGTTTGCTCTGATATTATGTTTTCCACGTTTAAAATATCGTTACATTTGACTTCCTCAGTCACATTCCAGATGTCTAAAAAGATCACATCGCCAATACCACCTATAGCAGCTTATACACCACATACATATAAGCATAAACACACATAAAAATTTGAAGATGCACCAAAGGGCGAATATTGTGGGTTAAATAATTTAGTTTTGTTGAAGGACACAATTTAATAAATACTTTTAAGGCATATTTCCCCCCATTTGTTACACCGACGGCATGGCTCATTTTTGGAGACCACCACGACTTCTACTCAGTGTCATTCATCTGTTTTCTCTTTGCCGCGTCTTTCAATCCCAATATAACAAAAACCGTCCGTTAAAAGAGCGCATGCTGATTTTGAGGATCAAGAATGCACACGAAGGCTTTACCCTTGAACCCTGGCCTCTCTTTTTCTGTCTCTTCTAAATCCAACATTCTCCATTGTGAGAGAATGCCCAGTATCACGGACTGCAAGGATTTGAACACAAAGAATGACCTGGGAACTGGACACGACGAGACTGCTTCTTTGCAGACTTGATCTTCTTTATTAACGACCAGTCCAGTACTTGTCCTGCAAGGATATACCGGCCACTTGAATAGTGACTACATTAACGATGGAGATGTCAAGGGTCCGTGATATTGAACATCCAGCTCGTTAAACTTTGCATTTGATTTTTTGTTCTTTTACCAAATAACCCAAATTTACAACACAGAAACAAGGGCTCGTCTAATGTTGCAGGTGGCCTCAACTATTATTTCTTGAACATGAATGAACATTCTTAAAAAGCACTTTTAAATATACAATAATTTCATTTAACATCTTTAGGGCTAAATATCTCTGTTCTGACCATCTATGTGCTGGGATTTGGCATTACACAAAGCCGAACTGCACCTTTTTGTGATACCGTGAAGACTGCTGACATATATGATGAAAGGAAAAGACAGAATTAAAGGGGAAATTTAAAAGCACTGACAATAGCTAAGTTCATTTTTTAATTATTATTCCCGAGGACTTTGGAACTTAACGATGATTTCCCTCCGTCAGTCTTTCAGATGAAGATGAATAACTTACACCTCTGTTTATAAGCTATACAACTTTAATGGACCAATGATATGATGTGTATTTCTGGCATTTGAAACTAGTTCTGTAGAGAAAGTAGAAGGACTTGTTCGCGGAGATGCGTGCGTTATATTTTAAATATGGAAAGCTAATAATGCCATGTTTTCTTTGCATTGTTATTTAAGCGAAAAGCAAGACTTCAGAAAGTTTTGCTTTTCAGATGGAAACCTTAAATGAGAATTGTTTAGATCTGCTTATACATTAATTATTTCCTGGGTCTGTTTCGATCGCTCTTGTGATTAACTGTTTGCTACCATTCATGTTGTTTCATTGTTATTATTGAAAACAGTGGAGAAAGCATTGGGTTAAACATAGTTAAAAGGAAGTGGGATTAGGAGACCCCTCATATCGTGGCTCCTGGGTGGATCAGATATGCATACAATTCTGAGAAGAGCTTCTATGGCTGAATTGGACAGAGAAGACGCTCTCATCATTGTCTAAACATTGTCTGTCTGTGAACAAATACACCAGACCAAGATCAATTCGAACTCAGATATTAAGCCACAAGAATTTGAGCTAGTGCGGTGAATAGTCTCTTGACCAGTTATTTTACTTGTTTACATTCGACTGAGTTCTGATGTCCATCGCGGCTTGCACAAGGAAGAAAAGATGAGGCAGACATGAACATGTCGGGGTGGTCGTAATAGAAACTGAACTGGGTTCTGAGAAACGGGAGAAGGAAAAAGGAATGGTGAGAACTGGTTGTCCCAATAATGTGCTGTGCAATACAATCAGTAAATCTGTGTAGATACGATAGATTGGGATGGGATAAGATACTATAGTGTCGGGTAGTATAATATAGAATAGAGAGTATAAAATAAGATAGGGAACAGACAGAAAAAAAAAAAAACGAAATCAGATAGGATAGGAAGGATAGGACAGGATAGATAAGATAGGACAGAATAGGATAGTATAAGACATGGGAAGGCAGAGTAGGACAGAACACAATAGAAAAGAGAATAGATTAAGTTAGGACAGAGTAAGATAACTCAGAAACCACTCGTTTTACATTGTGGTTGGGTTAAATGACATTCTTGCTTTCGAGAATAATGCACCATATCCCACTAAGGGTAAAATCAAGTAGAACGTAGTGGATTTCGTCGCCATAAAAATCGGCACAATCACATAAAGCTCAATGGGTATATCTACATCATAAATTCCAGCCCAGCCATTAAATCAGTGCATACGAGAATAATTACGGACTATTAAACTGTGGCCTCCCTTACTTTCCTGCTGATTGTCTTTCTCTTCTGGCCTAGTCGGGTCTGTGGATAATATAATTTGTATTGACTGGCTCGCACTTTGTGCGATGTTGATGTTATTATCAAAACATATGAGAGGGTGAAGTCAAAGAGGCAGAACTCATAGCCTTTGATTGGAGCGAGTGGCCCAGTGCGCGGGTGGCGGTCAACTCTTTGAGCCGCAGCTGTGTTGACCTGAGGTTACGTTCACTTGAGTGGTCAGCTTACTGGACCTGCAAAGTGATAGGACACCTCAGACTTGGCCGCGCCATTTCCTTAGAGAAACTTGCTGACAGTGGGAAGTCCAGAGACTTCTATTGCGGTAACTAGTGTTACTAGAAAAAACTAAACTAAGGCGCTACGCTTGTCTTTGTAGAGCAAAAAAAAAAAAGGTTTATCTCAGCAGCACTATTATCTGAAAAATTTATATGACTAAGAATCTGCACGCATAGCTATGCGTATGTAGTATCTGTGCAGTATATGTATTTGAGGGTATGTGAACAGAACTGTGTGTTTGTGTATGTGTATGTGTGTGTGTGTGTGTATGTGAGAATTCCGCTATTGTTGACAAAATGTGACTGATGTCAACTCCTTACTAGATCCAGATCTAGTGGCACATACTTACTACATGCTTGGGATACACAGAATGATATGCATTTCGGATTTTGCAAAACATGAGCTCTGTTTTTATCATGAGTGTACTCACATGAGCCTCATCTTGTCTTAGCCGTGCCTAAGCATTTTATGCCATGTAACAGAGTTCATTTGCTAAAATTGTATACTTGTGCCAGTCATGTGTCAGCCTGACAGGGTTATTGGTTGGCTGAGCACCATCTAACATGACATGCCCCCTCCTTTAACCTTCCCCAGTCTCATTTCTGTATTTCTGTATAGCCTAACGAATGCACTGTAATACGTTCGCGAAGCACTAAAAATAAATGAATAAATAAAT
>JBCEWB010577671.1:0-18310 GCA_039654565.1 Peronia peronii | reverse complement strand
ACCACCACTACCACCACTACCACCACCACCACCACCACCACCACCACCACCACACACACATTCTGTATGTGAGAGGTCTGTTTCTCGAAAGAGAAGTTTTAAAGGAAAGGGAGCTTTGTAAAAGAACCGCTCAGGCTTAATCCGCCGTCCAACACTAACTGCCCGACTCCCTGGCCGGTCTCAGAGTGGCTAATTGCTCATCACGGCACACCTCAGTCGTCCACACCAATTACCGACATACAACACCAGCGCCGGCATTAGCAACAGTCCTGGCATACAGACCTGCCGGAATGTGAGCGACCATTTCTTGATCTATACTTGATACTCTTTTGTTGAATACTAAATGGAACCACAGCGATTGCACATGACATATTTCTGTGGAATACATAGTTGTAACCATAGCGACGTCGAATAACCCATTATTACAATGTTATACGACTTAGCAATGCGATTTCAGGTAACTTTTCAGTTGAAAATAGTCTGCGTAGAGACCCGAATGACGTTTCGTCAACATGTCATGAAATCCTGTTATTCTTCCGCACGGTTACTAGGAAGCCACATCAAAATGTAACTAATCTAGTATTTCCTGATTATTTAAACATCGAACAGTCTCATCTTCTTACTGCATCTATTTGTCTCGTAGAAGTCAGGAATGCCACACTGTGTCTCCTGTAGAATCTGATCTTTTGTCTCCCAGTTGATTGCACATATAGCCACCCCATGCCGGACCCTCTCTCCCCAGTGAACTTTAAGGTTAGAAGTGGCACTGTTTACTAAAGACAGGGCTTGCTGCAGAGTTACCAAACCAACCTGGCCTAGGGACCTTTCTCAGAAGGTTATGTTGTGACGTAGAGACAGGCTATGACTCTAGACCACCCCTATCAAACAGAGCCTGTGAACTAGAACTGTTATTGACGATACCCAGTCTCCGTTGATATAACCGAGAGTACGCAGGTTGGGACCACGGAAAAGGCAAAAGAGTTAAACAGAAGAGAGCCATCATTGATAGGAAAAGTTGGGTTTTCCCCTCGCCTCTTTTCGTTTGCTTTGTCTCAGCGATGTTCTTTTCTAGACACTTTCCAGGCATTTCCTCGGTATCTGTGTTTCAGCTGTGCCGGTTATTGCAACAATAAGATACATTCACGATGGTAATTGCTAACAGACCTGTCCCTCCCTCTCCATCTCTCACTCTCTCTCTCTGTCTCTTTCTCTCTCCATCCAGCTCTCTTCCTCAGTCCTTCGCACATCTTCTCGTCTACCTTCCTTCCGTTGTTCTTCCATACC
The DNA here is from genome assembly GCA_039654565.1 of Peronia peronii. Taxonomy (NCBI): domain Eukaryota; kingdom Metazoa; phylum Mollusca; class Gastropoda; order Systellommatophora; family Onchidiidae; genus Peronia; species Peronia peronii. The sequence continues at coordinate 17,026 of JBCEWB010577671.1, read as the reverse complement.
GATCCTGTATCCAGTCCTACATTATTTTGCCGACTCGGGCAGGTTTTGCAGAGCAGGAAGGGTAAGAGCCATATGATCAGATCAAAAGGAACAGGTGATGGAAGTTCCGCCGCCTTGTCTTATCTTCCGACCGAGGGGAAGCAAGACTCTGGCGTCAGTTACCAACCACGGGTAAAAGGTGGAGGACTCAAGCCCTGCTAGTCTATGAGCCCTGCGCTCTCCCATCTTCCCTTACTGCCATTTATAACCTAACCCTTACTCTTTCCATTTCTAGAAATCAGAACTCCTAGATAATGAAATAATGAGACAATCCGCGGGGACTCGAAAAAAAAAAAATAATAATAAAAGCACAGCTTATATCAAAAGAACAAGGCCGTCGTCTACATTTTAGAACTTAACATGAAAAAGTCAAAGACAAGAATCAAATCAGATTTCATTTCCTGGACAGAAGGCAAAGCAACAAGAAGACGATAAATACGGGCGATAAGTGTTTAGGTTTCATTTTGTAATATCCTAGATATATTCTCTCCACATTTAATGAAAAACATGTGAATATACAGGTATGGTTGCAAATTGTAAATAGATTGTTGTATCACTGCTATTCCGGATCTCTTTACTGAGAACTAAGAGAAAAAACAACGTGAAAACTTGGAAACGGGAGCTGGGTGTGTCTGATAAACTCTGTGAGCTTCTGCTTTGTGTAAAACACGAGTTATGATAACATTTTCCCCTCTGCTGTTGGCATGAATATTATATTTCATCCCTTGTCTGCTGAATAATGTGTGTGGGCTCTGTATAAGTAGTAGTAGCTGTAGCCATGAGCGTAGACCACAGATGGAGCAGCAACACTCATCCTCCAATTCGGAAGGAAAGAGAACTGCTCAGAAAGTAATGGGCTGTGGTGTTTCTGTCGTGAACTGCAGCGTTTGTGGCGTAATTAGCAAAGAGACATGCTCAGAAAATGTAGGCTGTAGAGCATAATTTTACTGTAGAGATGTGCAGCGTTAGTGGCGGGGTTCGCAAAGGAAACATGCTTTGGGGGGGGGGGGGGGGGGAGAAAAGAAAAATATGCTTGTACTGGAGATCTGCAACGGTTGTGACGTGAAAGCTGCAGTGGAGATGGGCGTATGTATATCAACGCTAGCCGTGATATTCCTCAACAGGTATAGACAAGGCAGAGAAATTGCACACTCTGAGTGACATATCAGAAAGACATAATGAAGGTGAAGATTGGGCAGCGCAGGTAGATGGTCGTTATCTTCTTCAGGCGGATGTTTCTAGTCTTGCTCATCTCTCTCTCTCTCTCTCTCTCCCTCTCTTATTCTCGTTCTCTTTTTTTTCTCTCTCTCTATGCTTTCTACCTTCTAGCATTCACGCTCATTCTCTCTCTACTCCCATCCTCTTCTCTCTCTGTCTCTCTTCTTCCCTCACACCCTTCTCTCTCTAATATATCTTTTTGTTTTTCTCTCCGTTAAAGAAGAAAGCATGCAAATACCCACAAAGTTTATTGCTCCGTGCAATATATACATCACAGATGACATGGCATATACAGTTTTAACTTTAGCAGGTCTTGCGCACCGGTCGCTCCAAAACCCCCATGATAAAGCACGTTTTCGGTATTCATCGGCTGATTTATCCCCTAACTGAATAACAAGTTCTTCCCCTCGTGATATAAACAATGATATCGGGGCACATCACCAGGTACAGAGGGGTAAAATTTAGCCAGAATGGGAAGCTGCTGAACGGTGTGTGTCTTCATATATCCTCTCTGAGAACGCAGGTCCTAGGTGAGCGCTGCCTGGCCGGGTATCAGCACGGCTGCAGACAGGTCAGATTTCAGGCGCCGTTCAGAGTTACCCCAAGGAGCGCTAGGCCAGAGCCACGAGGTCCTGGGTACAGCGAGCATACTTGGATGTTGTCAATTGGTTGGTTGATGGGTTGGTTATCCGGAGAGAGAGAGAGAGAGAGAGAGAGAGAGCGAGAAAAAAAAAGGATGAGGATGAGAGAGAAAAAGAGGCAGAGACAGAGACAAAGTATGTATAAGTGTGTGTGTGTGTATGTGTGTGTGTGTGTGTGTGTGTGTGTGCGCGTGCGTGCGTGCGTTTACTTATATATTATTATGCAGCGAGAATGCCCGGATATTGTCAGCGATAGGCTGGTTATCCGGAGAGACAGAAAGAGAATAAAAAAGAAAGTATTTATGTGTATGAAAGAGAGAAATAGAGTGAAAGAAACAAAAAAAAAGTATGTCTGTGGGGGGGGGGGGGGGGTAGCCTGATTGTTCACCCCGGAAGGAGAATGCCATCAAGAGGAGGACACAGAGAGATCTGTTTGAAGAGGAAAACACCATGGTGACAGTAGAGAAGCCATAAGGTACAAATCAACATGGCTGCCGAAGGCCACTCATCTGTGGTGTCACCTATCGAATATTATTAATTAATAGTGTTTGTAGCTGGCAGGGAAGGTCCCGTTGGACAGATGGAATGTGCAGTCTGTCTGTCGGCCAACGGGATAGAATATTGCGGAGTCTTTCTTCCCACCCCCCCCCCCCACCCCCCCTTTCCTTTATCCATGTTCCTTTCTCCCGTAGGGTCGTTGGTGGTCTTAGGCTGCTTATCTACAAAGTGGCAGAGGCGCGCCAAGTGACAAGCATTACCGTAATGTTCAACAACAGAACGCCGTTTTCGCCATAGTTTAGCTGTTTCCTTACCTATTCAGAAATTTGTAAACCCCCCCCCCCCCTCCCCGCGCCCAAAGATTAAAAGGCGGCCTATTGCATTACTTCACTCTGGATAAACTTCTTTGCTATTTGCGGTGGGTTATAGTACAGATCACAAAACCAAATAGCCCTTTTCTCAGAACAGCGTTTCCAGGTAAAGATGTTTTGTCAAAATACGGTCAAAGTAACTGTCGTTACCCTCCAGCCTGGAGCAGAGGTGATGCTGTTAGTGGCTTGGTCCCGTGCGCGGTTGCTAGGGACGCGCTGGCATGTCTGTCATTCGATCTTTTCCCGCGCGGCTGAGACTAACATTTTATCTTTGACAGGTCCAGATCAATGTTGTAGCCCAGGGATGAAGAGATCGAAGCAGAAAGATGTGGAGGGAGAACGAGAAGGAAGGAAGAAAAGAATAATTTAAAACTTCAATTCTTCGATAATAAATTAATTGTTAACAATAACATGCATTTACTCATGCGACCGGTGTTTACATAAGTGGTGCAATATAATTATATCGCCTTAGCCTTTACTTTAGAATGATTTTTATCTTGAAATTACCTGCCACCTTGTCACCTTAAATTTTCAGTAGCAGTAGAATCGCCATCTAGGATAGTGGGGGTACAATTTTGTTTCTTGAGGAGAAACGAGAATTTGATTATTCTGAGTTTCTACGTGTAATTAATTGAAGATCACTAGTTATTGTTGTGAATGGATGAGATCATATGTTTTTGCAAACTATTACTGATGTTACTGGGCCTTAACAGGATCGGAGTGAGCATATCTTTTAAAACATTTTAAGGGCTAAGTGAAACATAAAAGTTAAAATGGAATCGTTGGTATAATGGTGAGGTTATGGGGGTTGTTGTTGATAAAGATACTCGGTGATTTGAACTCATCTCCCTCATCCCTCCCCCATTTCCCCTTCACCTGTACCCCAAGATACCCGCTGTCCCAATGGACGTCCTATTCACACCCCCCCCCCCCCGCACCATCTCTCGACTCATCGGCTTTTCTGCTCACCCCCCCCCCCCTCCCTATTAGTGATCCCCAGTGGTAGTGTCAGTAGTGACAGCTGTTGCCCGGGTGGATGTCTCACCTGACTGTTGTCACTGCTGGCTGGCCACATGCACACACACCACAGTTAAGTTATGTTTGCAGTGTAAAGTCAGTCAGCTCGTCCGTCAGTCATGTTTTGACTGGTGGATAGTTTTGAATTGGCTGGACATTTTGCTATCGATCCACAGTCTGCCCTTCCCAGCTGTCTGTCTGCCTTTCCGTTTATGTGTCTCTTTGTTTCAGTTCGTCTGTCCATTCGTCCGCACACCTTTCCGCCCGCCGTCTGTCTGTGCTGTCTGTCGGCTGTTTGTCCATCTGTCTGTCTGTATTGTCTATCAGCCTGTCTGTCTGTATGTCTGTTCCTCTCCCCCTCTCCCCCTCTTTCACATCTTAAGCCCTTCCCAGTATAAATTTCTGCCCTTTCACTCACACCATACACACCTTCTTTTATTCAAAAAACAGGCCGATATAGTTTGGGTATTCATTGTTTGCCCCACATCTCGCATTTTCTTTTTCTTTTGTAATAACTTTTTTTCCCCCTCACGTGCAGAAAAGACCGCAGATATCCTCGCGTGCATTCACCATGCTCACTTCATTTACTCTTCCGCCTTCCTTGAATCTAAATTTAGCCAGGTTGCCATTCCAAACACTGCCTTATATACAACTGCTTTGGTGTGATGGCACTGTTTGCTTCAGTGATGCGCCGGGACTTTCCATGGGCATATGCAGTTTTGTTAGGACTCTCTCTCTCTCTCTCTCTCTCTCTCCCTCTCCCCCTCTCCCCCCCTCCCTCTCCTTCCCCCCCCCCCCCCCCCCCCGACCCTTTTTTTTAAAAAATTCTTTTTATCGCCTCCTCCTTTTGGTATTCTTTCTGATTAATGCGCGAATTCCGGAGATCAATCTTCATTAGCAATCAGATTGTTGTCGTATATTTACAGACAGCCCCTCCCCCTTACCCCTCTCTTTCTCTCTCGCTCTCTCTCTCTCTCTCTGTCTCTCTCTCTTTCTCTCTCATGATTCGTTGACAGAAACGTAGCAGGGGAATGCCATTCTTTGTCTCACATCAAGAGAACAATAGCTTGATTTTCTTCCTGCTCTTGCCTTGCAATTCCTTGCTCGCTATTTCTTTTGCCAATACTACTGTTTGCATCACGACGCTGAAGTGTTTTGACTGTGCCAGTTTGCAGGTTGAGAACAATTGTGTGCGAGCTCTTGTTGATGATTTTATCCTTCGGACGCAAACGGCAAGCTTAGTATTACTTCTAGAAGCTGGACATTAATTTTAAGTCCGGCAGAAAGCGAGTAGTGTAATGCGGGAAGCACGAGAAGGAGAGAGGTGAGCGCGAGAGAGAAGGGGGTAAGGGGGTGGAAAAGGGTGTTAAGGAAGAGTGGGTTAAAAGTCATGCCTTGAGAGAGACAGAGCTGTGCCAGGAAACAGATTGAAAGTAAAGATTGATGGTAAATGAAAAGAAGAGGGTACTCCGGCATGATATGACGATATCAACTGGTACAAAAAATGTCAGGCCATCCTGACCTGATCGAGCGATCAGTGTCATTCTCTACTAGTGCAACGCTCATTAGGAAAAGGTGTCGAGTTTAATATACACAGAAACGGTTTACTCAGACGGCCACATGTGGACATACCATTAACTTCTCCCATCCATGTGTACGGTGAGCCATCTCGTTACCGCGCCATTGTCCCCACCCATCCACTGCCCTCTCAGAGGCGAAACCGAAATATGGGAAGCAGCGTATCATAGAAAGCGATGATTTCATTTCGTCATCGAAGTGATAGAACGTCTGCACAGATTTTTTCCCGTAATATGCCGCAGCTGCCCGTTCTTCAGTAACACGGATTGAATGATTTATCCTTTCATTTAACAGATATAACCGTTTATCAAACTCCCAGCTGAACGGCATTAATATATCATTTGAACGCGCATTTGTTTTCAATCAGCGATGCCAGATTGTTAGAAACCAGATTTCCCATGCTTCAATCAAACTGTAAAACCTTTTCCATCCGGCTGTCCTGTGGCGATGGTCGCTATTATCAACAGAGAGAAGTACGACCAGCTTCTTCAGTTTGCAGTTCATGGCATCTGGGAGTATTCTGGGAAATTCCGGAATATGAGAACATTTTGCAAGGCTCATCTAATGATTTTCACCACATAAGGCAAACTGCCCACGGAAAAGCACATTGACATAATTGATGATGTGTGACACGCAATGTACTTGCTGAAAATCTTGACAAGAACAAAGTTGATGGGATGAAAGACCTTTTTTAGCAGTCATCGGATTCGTTGCAGGCCTAGATTTTTCTCCATCTTTACAATTCTTTTTCCAAGAATATGATGTGGAGAAGAAAAAAAAAAAGAGTATGAAACATTTTTTATTCTATCGTATGAACAATGTGACATCACTGGGAGCTGAGTTGTTTTTTTTTTTTTAATCTTTTGAATCGCCATTTGACATCATCACCCCAAATGTTATAATCATGGTTTCAACTCACCTCCCGGGGTTTTATTCAGTGTTTCAGACTTTTCCCACGCAGATATAGGCTGTAAAGAAGTCGGCGGGTTGCAGCCATATGTCCGTGTCTTCACGTTATGATTTCTGCTGAAACCATCCCCTTGCTGTTGAAATTCGTGCATCTGGCGATAGGTAGATTAACGTGTGTGGAGTAAAGAAAAGGGATGCACAGACAGAGTGTAAATTGAACACATATATACAGACCCACGGACACACACATACACTATCCAGCCAACCAAATGAACGAGTGAACAGGATTTAAAATGGGATCAAGGAACCTGAAAAATTAATATCAAAATGTGGGAAAATTTCTCAGCAATCCCTCTCCCGTCTCACCCCACGCTATTCCTTTGTTTGCAGTGAGTTCTCACCGTTTGTACTCGGCAGCTGCACTAATAGGCACCGGTGTGCACCTTTGAATGTCACTTCCCTCCTGCCCTACCCTGTGCTCAAGGGACACCCTTGAGTGCACGTTCACCGCACGTTCAAGTCCCCGTGATAAAATCTGTGTGCTGGCTCTTCTACCGGGGCTGGGAAAACTCACTTGTTGTATATGGTCTAGTGTCTGATAGTGCTAGAATTTTTAGTTAACAAAAAGTTCTATCTCACAGGCTATAGAGAACTCTATGAATGATGTAATATTATGGGCATGGCCTCCTCGAGTATCCGTTCTGAAATATCATTTCGATTAAAGCAAGAGCAGCAACCTAGCAGTCAACCCAACATTTTCAGAGAATAATGGATTGAAGAAGAGAATGTGTTATGAAAGTCATTATCTGCTTAAAAAAGCAGAAAGGCTTAATAGACTACACGGAACATGTTCACTACAGATTCCTGATGTGAAAATTGATTGTTTTAGCGTCATAAATTTGAAGCCTTCACGATCTCTTTCATCTTTTTACTACATACTTTGTAAAAAGCTACTTTCTAGTTTCTTGGTGTAATACATGTTTTCACACAAAGTGAAAAAAAAAAAAAGAAAAGTCGATTTAGCTCATTTCTTGGAAGCGGTGCAAGTCCGGAGGTTTGGCTAGCGAAGAAAGGCGGACGTTTTTTTCCCAAAGCGAGGCACAGCCGCATGTTGTTAATTTAGAAAGCATGGAAATGTCACCTGTTGGTGCGGTCAGGTATGCCCGTGAGTTTTCTGATAAAAACTGCTGTTTGACCAGATCCTTAGTGCGATTTTGGTTGGTTTGTTTGGTCCGAGCCTGAAGTAGCTTAGAACTGACCACTGTCTGATGGGATATTCTGGTCTGCTTTTTGTCTTATCTGTCCTGTGTGGGAGACAACTAGAACTGACTGACATTTGGCAGGTACTACAAGTCTGCATATTTTTATGGGTTTTTTTTTGTTCCTGTGTCCTTCTATATGATGAAACCGAGAGTGAAAAATGGGGACAAAAACGATACCTTATCAGTTGGAATATCTTTTGTCTGAGCGCGGAACGTGAAGTTTAACATGTAGTACAACTTTCATTGCGTCAGTCAAACATACACAGAACAGTTGACATTGAATCTGCACACTGTCACCATACACAAAACAGCCATTGTTATGAATTTTATTTCCACCTTGACCTCAGCAAGTTTATAGTCCCTGTTTTCGTTGTACTACACCACATTTCTCTCTCTTTACCTCTTGCAGTAATCGGACCGATTACTTGCTTGGGACTGTTTTATGGCTGCATGATTAGGCGTGTGACTGCACTGACTGTAAAGAGAAAACTGACTGGCGTTTCAGTAAAGCAAAGTTTAATGTCAGGTGAAATTCCCGCCGGCTGTCCGTTCCCAGGTTATGTCGATGAGCTTGTTTCCCAAGAAAATCTCAGTCTTTGGCAAACCGCGATAGCAGGGCGCCACAAAGAAGTTTTTTGACTTTGAGACAACATCGCTGCAACCGGCAGGTCCAAAGCAAAGAGAACTCAGCTTTATCAGGGCCTTTCAAATTTAGTTATAGTGTCACGGGCAAAGGCTGTGGTAGTTCTGGCGAACGGCTTAGATTATTTCTAAATAGGAAGGCGACTCAGAAGTGAGCCTGAACTGATCTTGGGATAACTAGAAACGCATGACAAAGGAGATTTTATTCCCCCATTCATCACGGAGAAGAGCATAATGGAATAGAAAAAGAGAATGGTGGTGCCTTAATTAAAGAAAGGCCTCCCTGGCTTAAGGGAAACCAGAAGAGAACACCAAAAGCAAATGAGACACCTGCAGATTTCTATTATGAGAAGAATCCAGCAAGTAGTTAAGATGATGGCTGGTTTCCGCACTTTCATTAGTTACCGGTTACCTTTTTCCCATTAGAGAAATAGCAGGAGACGAATTACTTTTTGGTTAACTAGAAGAACTTGAGTCAACAAATTATCTTTAAAGCCGACTCAGTACCTTCCTGAGCGGGGAGAATACGACCAAGTTATGCAACACAGAGACTATTACTTTCACATACCTTTCACACACATAAACACACACACACACACACACACATACACAAAGTTATCAAGCTTTCCATCAATATTGGACAGGAGATAAAAGAAAAAAAATTCATCTGAAAACAATTCAAAAACCATCGTTTTACAGAAAGCCAGCTTTGCTGTCGCATGTCAGGCATACGGACGTGATACATTGATCTTTATATTTCTATAAATTGCCCACATAAATGCATCAACAGTACTGTCTTCGACAGTTCTAATATCAAGTTCTTGCTGAAGTTTGGGCCTCACTCAGTCCCTCTGTCTAAATAAAGGTAACGCACCAAGAACAGGGACTGAAAATGGCACCGTCTTCTGAGGGTATCTCCACAGCAGGCGGTGTCTTCACCCGTTGTTTGGAGAAGCGATGTTTATAGGCATATTGAAACATTGTTTTTTGGCATGCTCGGCTTTCCTAATCAAACATTCGTTGTCCGGCAGAGTTATCTCCAGAGCCCGACCAGAAACAGTCTTTCGATTCCGATTTCTGCCCTCATCGTGTCCGTGGAGTTGGTTTGATAAACAACAGCAAAGACTATTCCGTCACAAACTTGTTTCTTGTTGCTCTCTTTTTTTTTTTACCGGTTTTCTTTAAATATTTTTTGGTCAAATAATGGCTACTGCTCATTGTTTCTTTTCATGCACATGTATTGATTGCGGGAGCCGCTGGTAGGTCTGGTTGAAAGGCGCCGTTCAATCGCCCGATTTACAGCTTAGCTCCGCCTCGCCTTTGCCTGGGCCACTTCTTGCACAGTGAGCACAGTATCAATAGCTGAGCTCATGCGGGATCATCAGAGTTCGCCAAGCTGCCATAATTTAGACCTAATTGCTGGTTCTATGTCTCAATTAATCGATACTGTTTTAAAAATCTGCCCGCGACCTCATGAGGACATTCATAAATGCCCGTGGCAACCTGACGTTAATTGGAGCTGGAGAAGGGTGTCGGGGAGGGGAAGGGAGGAGGCGCACAAGGCTGCCACAACACGGGGGCAGGTAGTTTACACTCGCCTGGAGACATTAGGTAATCATAGAAATCAAATACAGCTGTCTGTTCTCTGGGCTTTGAGTTTGGCGCACAGCTCCAGGATAGTTTAACTTGTCCTGATTCCATCATTACCGTAGTCGTTCTGTTGCTCGTGGCCCTGTATATGCCAGCAGTCTGGCAGTGACCTCAAAGGAAAGTTCAAGTAAGTGCCATAATCGAAGTGTAAGAACTGCAAAGATAATCCAGTGCACAGAATGCACTAGGCTAGTATCCTGATTATAGCACAACCAGATGAGGCGAGCTGAAAGGGACAGACTGTAAAAACAAACCAAAGCGAGCAGGGATCTCTTTTTAATTTCCTATTCAAGATGAAATAAAATTAAACTATGGCTGCGGTGTATGTAAGAATCTGACTGTCTCTACGATAAGTACTTGACCCGTGCGTCAACCATGACACATGTCTCGTTGATGGAACTTTGGAATGAAAGCCTTTGTATATTTCAGTGCATTTGTACCAGCTTGATCTCTTTACGTCATCACGCGATTACATCCTGAGGAGTCTGTGGATACCCAAGAACATACTCTGATAGCTGCACTTTTTTTTTTTTCCCATCTTTCGCACAGATTGGACTTAATACAGTACATTGACTTAAAACGTGTCTTGTTTGTTTGTGTTGTTGTTGTTGTTGTCGTTGTTGTTATTGTTGTTTTCTATTGCTATTGTTTGTAAGGGGTTTATCCTGTTTGGGAATATAATTTGTAACATGAAAAATTGCACAGCTAGAACTAGATAATTGCACACTGTTCCTGATCCACAGTTCGTAACTTCTTGCCTTCTGCTGGCTGTAAAAAGAAATTAATTTCTGCCTGGTGAATATGCATTTTCTCAGGTTATTCTTAGATTGCTCTAGGCGTATGATTACGCTCCAGCATGCCTTGAATTATCACCAGTCGAAACTCACCCTTTTTTTTAATCCATCAGCACCATGACTTACATGTTCCCATCATAATCTCAGTACAAGATAGATGAAGAGCGAAACTACAACGTAAAGCTGAACTAGATGTTGTGAGATGGTGCCAGTGACCGCGACAAGTTCGGTTTACCGCCCGTCCCTTATGTCAATAGCGATAGTCAAGTTGGTCAATTTACACAGGTCATTGCACATTTTTTCCTTCTTTGCCAGCTGCTATCGTCAATACTGCTAGTTAAGATCTTCTTTTTTTTAAATGACGGATATGGCACTCTCTCTCCCTCTCTCTCTCTCTTCTACCTCTCTCTCTCTCTCTTCTACCTTTCTCTCTCTCTCTCTCTCTCTCTCTCTCTCTCTCAAGTGAACTGTCGAGTAAAAAGGTGTCAGAAAAGAAACATTTCCATATTTTTTAACCACTGAGATCAATGTTTTCATATAGTTCTGTCACGTCTCATTTCAGTCCGCCAAGAACTCAGGTTTTAAACATGCCATGAATAGGTGAACATCTTTAGAAATCTATACCACTTCAGTTAGAATGTAGCCGCCAACACTGGTCATGTTGAAGAGATCGAGATAACCGCATCCAGGTGGTTGAAAAGACGTGTAAAGACCGTAGCCATGTTGAAGAGATGGATACCTTTTTTGTATTCTTACTGAGCGACAAGGCGTGGCGACACATCTTTAGCACAGAGGAGAAATACACGTGTATAGAAGTACACGTTTTTGTTTGTTAAATAAATATGTCCATTTCTAACCCAGTAAAATTTCAGACCGTACAAAATGGGCAAACTGTTCATTTCCTCACTTCATGCATCTTTTACCTGCAGTAATCACCCATTAAACGTCATAAGCAAGAAAACCCATAAACATTTTTCTGCATGTTGACGTGGATATTTTTGGGCGAAATACCTGTGGGCAGAAATACCATTTCTCCACAATATGCTTCTTGAACGGATTTTGCATTACATCAAAGTGCTTTCATGGACGGGGAAAGGGGGGGGGGGGGAGGTAAACGCTGCTGTTGGGTGCATTTTGTTCCTTCCGCATATTCTTTTCAAGTTTTTTGTATATTTGCTTTAAAGCACAGCACAGCTGCAGAGAATATTTTCGGGAAGAAGCTTGAACGTCGTGTTCTGATTCTTACATATTTTTTTCCATCCACTCTCTTCTTACACACACCGGTTTGGTTGTGCGCTGAGTAATGACAAACGAGCATCAGTAAAGTTTATAAATTAGAAGGATCAAAGGGACGGCCAAAGCTGTAACCTGTTGTCGAGCTCCAACTCCAAATAAGTTCTGGCACACTGAAAGGACGTGCAGATGGAGAATGATGGCGGTATGAAATCTTCATTCTCAGCCAAGGAACGGAAATTAGATCAATATGCCATTGACGATGTTCTGAAACGGTATCATAATGTCCCCATTAACAGACTAGTGCGAATTTTCTTTTATTGCGTCGTATTGGGTGAGAGGAGACTCTTCATTTTATGTACAGCAAAATTTGGCCTCATTAAACGAGATGTTTATGGAGAGGTTTAAAGCGTCGACAGATAGTTGTGTTGTTGTGTTGGAATTTAACGGCACATTAGCTCGATTAGGTCTACGTCATTCGGAGTGAAACTATGTTTGATTTGCTCTGACGACATATTATTTTCAGGCTGAAGAAGTAACAAGTTATGCCTTATGAAGATGTCAGATAGGTGCACCGCCCCCCCCCCCCCCCCCACCCCTCCCTCCAGAAGGTTTAAAACTGCACAGGTAGAGTGAAAAGTAGACAGACCACTACGGCGAGAACGGAGTGTTTTGTTATGGCCGGTGGACATGGGCTGATGACCTCCTGCACTTAACATTAACATCCAGGCCAAAAGAGACAGCTCGAGTTCGGGGGTCAGACGGCTGTGGTCGGTGTGGATATAGGCCACGCTTGGCTCAGCGAGACCCTGGCCCTGGTGTCTCCCCCCTAACCACCTGTTTCTCCATTCTCATTGTCAGGAGGCTCTTCTCTCTCTTCTTTCTAAAGCTGCAACTGCCCTTCTTCTTTAATACTATGGCCGCGGTGCCGAGCTATTGTACTGCTCCATCCAGGGGCATTGTTCTTCCAGAGCTCGGCTTTTGTCTCCTATGTCCTGCTGGAGAGAGGATCCCACAACCTTGAAGTGTCTCCGCTCGCCGCACTGGTCGCGTTATTCTCACGCCTGGAGGGGGAAAAAAAAGAAGAAAAAAAAAAGGGCCTTCATTGTACAGTTAACTGTCCCAGCCATATCAAGGTGATAGGAGCATGAGCGAGCCCCAGAGAGAGAACGATCAAGACCGCTGTGCTGTGACCGATGCGTATCCCATCTTCGGTCCAGTAAATTTGATGATGATTGCACTTTAGGAGGACCGCTATTTACCTTGAGCGGGTCAGTTCATGTTCTATCACACCTGCATTAGTCTATCTCCAACAAACGGATGGTGCATCAGCTGTAGGTACAACAACAATAAAATAGGCAGGGTGTGAATGAGGTGTTTTAGAACAATATTGTTTGTCCTCGTTTCTGTAGCAAGTCACATGAATTCGAATTTATTGATGGCATACGTTCCGAGACTGATCAAAACGCGATTATTGTTCATGATAGCTGGTATTCTTGTCGTCAGTGTTCAGGCCACAGAGCATTTCTTTCTGAAGTTCATAAGCGGGAGTTTATCGGATAATCATCCGTAACCGTGTCCAAGGATGAGCTAACTGTCTCCTCCATCATACATTGCATATCAGCTACATACCCGGACCATCACTTGAAGTTAAATCCAAGCGAGCGAGGAAAGTGACCGTAAGGTGCAGGACGCGTCTTCACAATCGTTGGCAGTTCCCACACTCTGTCCTCACCGATGTTTTTGTTTTTGATAAATTCACGGTGCTCCTCGCCCCGACGTGGCCTTACCGTTGATGGTCATGTCTTGGACCAGTGAACACTGCGACTCAAAAGGACACGGGGGCGTGCACAAATCAGATTTGTCTGTGCATTGTTGCGGAAAACAACGGAGGAGTTACAGACTTAACAGACCGGAACCACATTCATACACACACTCGATTGTTTCAGTTTGATCTGCTCTGAAAGCTTTGTTTAGTCAACTATTCGAGAACTTTTTTTTTTTTACCTATAAGTTTATACTCTTAATTGGTTGAATACATTTTTACTACATGTTTTCCCCATCCGGATTGCTTCATCGAGTTGGGATAATTTTACTTTTAACATCAGCTGATCGTCGTTATTGTTTGGCAGATTTTAAATTCAATTCTTATCATTAAGAATATCATTCTCTGATCTGCATGGCTCCTCTCTCGCTCAACTTATGCATCTGTTGTCCTAGCATTCCTCTTGTCCTTCAATTGGCAGTGATTCAGTATCGGCCTGGGCTTTCCCAGAGCTGACCCCGACTGGTCAGCAAATTGAGCAGATTGCGATATCAGATCACCGAGTCCATTACATTTCACGAGTTGCCAGTGGAACAAAAAGCCCTAGTTCTCCCGCACTCGACAGGGTTGAGCGGTTTTTCCCACACTTGTAGTCCCAACTGTTGATGGTCCTGACATTCACGGAAGAAAGCAGTCACTAAAAACGAGTGCTCCGAAGAAAAGGGAACATTTATTTCGTGACAGCATGGCGTACCGTAGTAATTCATTCATCCTGAAATTTATAGCCCTTTGCAAGGTCTATCTGCTAGATCACCACTCCAGCTTGCGACAGGTCGCTGCTTTTTTACTTTTCAACTGAAACAGCCCAAAGATTAGACCTATGTCGCCAGTAAGGCTTTATAGAGTTGTAAAAGAAAGGACAAATTCATCGGTCGATTATTTTTTTCTCCACCTTTCGATACATATACCTATTGTGAACATCATTCTTGTTTGATTGTATAGCAGTCTCTCTCAACAAAGCCGATAATTATGTCCCACTCCTTTTTCTGACATGGCTATGTGAAAGCTTTCAGATCCTGTAAATGTCGTAATGAAACGAAGTGGAAATTCCTGAACGTTGATCACATACATTAATGAAATAATGACAGATCTGTTTACTAACAGTGGCTGTGATCGTGAGAAAAAAGGCGTCCTAAATCATGGTCACAAAAACGTGAAGGGAATGTATGTTTTTCATGTTCTTGCTGTTGTTTTTAATGTTGTTGATGTGGAGGTGATAATGGTGTGTAGGGCAAAAGAGAAACTGTGACCTCGGTATGGTAATGGAAAGAAAAAGCCTTACGGTTTAAGGAGAATTTGCGGACTGTGGAGATTATTAATTATGATCTAATTGTGTTGTCGAAGAAGTAAGACACTATAAAACAAATTATGATAAATATTAAGTACATACAGTATCCTTTATGCTTCTTGAATATTCAGATTGTACATATTATTAATTGAAGTTTTCATTATGAACTTATTGCATTGACTGGGCCTAGGTTTGCACAATCTCTTTTTCACATGAATAATTGAGAGAGAAGGATACAATGATAAATTGTAATACCTTGAGCAAGCCGTAATGGTTTTTTTAACAAGAAGCTGTCGTCGATACCTATAATTAGTTTATTGGGAGCCTTAATGTGAATTAATTGGACTGGTTTGGCCCAGTCCTCAACAAATCGCCTTTTAACATTTAACTGATAGAATGACCAATTGTCGTAACTTGGGGCAAGTGGAGGTGGTTTGCTCCGTACGAGCTGTTGTCACCGCATGGATGTGTTCAAATGGACAGCGGCTTTTTTTCTCCGACCACAGCCTACTGGATCCTGTCACGCGTGAAATGTGGGATCATTTTAATGGCTTTCGCCCATGTTCCCACCGTTTTTCATGACTTTTCCTTTTCTCTTTTTTGTTCGGTGTTTACCAGTTTTTCCAAGCGTAGTAGTAGGCAACCCTCGCAACCCAACACTCAGTGAAACAGCTCTGCATGTCACGAATGCGATAGATAGACACAGGATTTAGATGTGATAGCAAAAGAGAATTGAGTGATGATAATCAAGCACACTTTATTACCCAAAACCAGAAAGAAGATGTAGCTAAATCGACATGGATGACATTGTCAAACTGATTAAAAAAAAAGGGGGGGGGGGGGGGGAAAAGGAAAAAGAAAGAAAGAGAGGAGAAAGAAAGAAAAACGTCCAATTTCATAATACGCCAATTAATAGAGTTTAAGTCCAGACTGGACGGACGATTTCATTGCATTCCAGCAAACGGACATTTTGTCTTGCACCGGAACCCACTATCCGATCCCACAAAGCCCAGAAGTTCCATAGAGACTACTTGTACCTTCATCATATAGCCTATGGCCATCACTTTGCCTTAACATAGCCAATGGTTGAACGAAAGGGCAAGATAGAAACTGAAGTCATTTGATGGAATCCGAGTTCTGTGTTTGGACCTGTTATCGATGAGTTACTTAATCCTTCATAACCAGAAAAATATATAGAGTTTTCTGTCGATTTGAATCCACAGTCATGCCCAAACTTGGGACTTCATGGCGGACATATAAGACATGTTTATGCCTATGCCAACGTTGCGATACCTATGGTCATGATTTTCCTGTACAGGAATGGGTGGACTTTCATATTGTTTTAATCTTATGTTTCTGTATACCACTCTGTGAAGGGGATTGTGTACTGTTTGACGCAATGAGGCAGAAACAATTACACTGTTCCAAGGAGCTTGTATCAGAAATTGATAATGACCCCGAGATCTCCCCAAGTGTTATGAGCTCTAAAACATACAGCTCGTTTCTCAGTTCTCTTCTGTAAACGGGATTATATCCTATTTGATAGACGGGGCTTGAAGATAACAACTGCTTCCGAGGAGTTTATATCTGGTTATAATGACCCGAAATCTCGGTCTCTCCTCGACTTTGTGAGTTCTGGTCAGAGATACAACTTTGGTTTTGGCCCAGTTCGCCCTCCTATTACATGGACGAATATGTCAGTTCACGACTTAAGAAACCTGAAAGGGAAAGAGACGAAGAAGAAGAAAGAAAGAAAAAAAAAACAAAACAAAACAAACCAGTGGCCCCTTAAACCCCCCAACAAAAGGGCATAAAGCAGCGCTACGTGCATGAGTGGGCCAAGCGGGGCAAGGAGATAGTTTTCCCACAGTCCGAAGATCACGGCAGAGCTACCATCTGCCTCATCCTGATGGCCACAGCCTTGTTATCTTTTACACACTACCCTGAGCACAGCCGTCACAACTGCTCGGCCTCTCGCTTGTCGTCTCTCTTTCTCTCTTTCTGTCTCTCCACTGTTCTTCAATGCCCCGCTCCAAGATGTTATCTATCTATCTATCTATC
>JBCEWB010577561.1:0-18311 GCA_039654565.1 Peronia peronii | reverse complement strand
AGATAGATAGATAGATAGATAGATAGATAGATAGATAGATAGATAGATAGATAGATAGATAGATAGATAGAGTGAGAGAGAGAGAGAGAGAGAAAGCGGCGGGAAAACAAGGAAAGAGGGGCAAAAGACAGGCAACGCTCCACAATACAGGAGTGGGGAAAAAGCAATGGATGCCACAACACTCATGAGCACAAATTACGAATGTGAGCTTACATTTTTTTCCTTGCAATCTCCAGTTTTTTTTTTTCGGTTAAGGAAATAATGGATTGGTTTTTGTAACATAAATTCTTGTGTTTCCTTTCAATAATAAATGAGCTAGTATAGAATGACTAACATGCAATTTTTAAGTTTATCATGTCATGCTGGAAGCCGGATTGGGAGCATGGCTCAGATGTCAGTCTTTCCTCATACAACATTATGTTTCTTGTTATGTTATATCTGATGTCAGCGAATGGTTGTAGGAAAGCAAAGTCATACCTGCAAAAACACCATAATATATAGCTGACTAGACATGACATTTATCTAGCGCTTTTTTCCCGTATAGTATAGGATGCAAGCGCGCCCCACGATCTATTGTTACCCTGACAAACTCATTGTACGCACTCACGCATACCATTCAGCTTCCTGGAGAAACAATACGTGATATCTGATTGCAAAGGACTCAAATTCTTATCAGTCTGACAAATACATTCTGTGTTTGTCATGCACCCAATTTAACCAGGGTGGAATCAGGAAATGTATGTAACTTATCGTTTCCAATTACAAACTGTTAGTCCGCTGGAATTCGAACTCCGGAGCTCATAATTCCGGGTCCTAGGGGCCAGTTACTAGACCACTCACACCACATTGCCGTTGCTCCCCCCCCCCCTTTTTTTTTTCAGGCCTCACAATGTATTCTGCGATCGTTGTTTTGTGGCTTGCTATTCCTTTTGGGCCTCACTAACGTGAAATGATCGTCTTCTCATTCTACTCAACAAGTAAAGGATACCCACACGCAGGAGGGTGAAAGGCATAAGAGAACGCTGCGTTGTTGAGTTTGTTCTTTTCTTTTGTTTGCCGTGAATTGTTCAGGATATTGATCCGGCAGTTTTGCTCGTCATTAATTAAAAACAAAGGCCACAGTTTCTCTACTTTTTTTTTTTCATGTTTGTCTGTTATAGATTTCTGGACGGGACGTTCATTGTCTATAGGCTAGTAATGGACGTTCAAAGTAGTGAACAATGGTTACACTTTGTTATCTATTCTGTGTCTTTTCTTGAACAAAGAGGAACATCATTGTTTGAGTTGAAATTCAAAACAACTTCTTTGTGTTCGTAAGGTGTCAACCAAATAGAGTTTCGAGCACCACTACTGGCATTTTTCTATTTGCAGCATTGCATCAGTTCACCTTTCCGGCACTCACGGGTTTTGTTTTTCACGGTTTCATTCAAGGACGATAGAATCAAAGAGCGATCGATCTGTTTGCACTTGTACATTATGCTCTCTGACTCGATTACCGGATGTGACCCGCCAATGTGAATGTCATCTGCATTTCCTGACGAGAACAAAAAGGAAATTTAATCTTGCAGCAAGAATACAAAATGGAGATTTATCATAAAAATACAAAAATACAGAAGGGCATAAAACAAGAAATAAAACAAAACAACAACAGCAACAAAAACCAATAACCCAGGGAAAAAACGGTTTGGACTTGTTTACAGTTAAAAAAAACAACAACTAACCCGGAAGGAGAAGCCATGTCCATGTCATGAAGTGTATTTCTGGTCAAGTGGACTTTATTTTTTTTTAATCTTGTTGAAAAATCACGCATTTCACGTGCGAATCCATCTAATACTTGAAAAAACACAAAGATGGTGGCCGGCAGTCTCCACTGATATGACAGACTTGCCATTAGTTAGCGCAACTCTGTGTTTAGAATGTGGCCGTTTCCTGCTTTTCTGTGAATATTTCCTCTCCTTTTTTTGTGTGTAATTCAAAATGGAAGCATTTGTACTGGGAGACTCTTGATTTAACCCTAGGAGTGTCAGGGTGGCGTCAAAGGTTCGCACACTTTTTGTTCCGATTCACCATATAGAGCGAGAAGCTCGGCCATCTAACAGCTGAAATCGCGTTGTGAACGAAGACACAAAATCACTTGTCCTTTCAATCGAGATGCACCGAAAGTTAAGTCAGTCAGTTCTCTTTACCCTCGTTGACATTGTTGTTACACTCATGACTTGCATACTGACAACCCATGTTGTATGAATGGGGATTGTTTTTGACCAGCGCTATTACTTCCCTCTACTAGACACAAGGGTTGTTGAAGAAAGAGTGTAAAGAAGGCAAAAACTCACTTTTCTTTTTGTCATGTGAAAAACTGATGTTAAATTTTTTTTGCTAAAATTATTACGATATGAAGAAAACGGTTTCCTTATACAATGACTTCTTTGGTAATTTTTTTTTTTTTATAATGTACTTTTCAAACAAGGAGTGTTAAAGGCATTTATTCCCTCTCTGTGCTGCTTGTTCAACACCTTTGTGCCTGGCAAAGGGAAATAACAAGGCTGGTCAAAAACAATCCCCGTTGTTTACAACGCATTGTATTCCATAGGGTAAATAAAGGAGCAGCCAGGGTGTCTCAGTGACAACTCACAATGACATTTGTTAAGCAAACGGTTTGATCACCACTTCTAGAGGGGATTGGGGGGAGGAGGAGGCGGGAGAACCATGGCCGATTGATGAGATGTTTACTTTTAAGCGAAAACAACTAAGCATCGTGCCTGATGGAAAAGTTTGAATCTGCTGACTTTTTTTTCAATGGCTAAACGCTGCCTGGCTTCTTGGGTAGGGGAGCCCGATGTTTAGCCTCCTGGGATAAGGGCGAATATATTTGGGAATCCCATGTTTACGCTACGCGCGTTAAGTAAGCCTTGGCAGTTAAAAATCGTATGAAAAGTAGGTGGAGATGCCGCTGTCCGGGCAAAATTTCCAAATTTCAATATTTTTCCAAACAAGGCCGGCACTTAAAGCCGAGATAATCCTACTTTCTGAGGATTGAAAGATATTATAAATAAATAAATAATGAAAAAATCACCATTAGGTAATCACATGGAAATTCCTTTCCAAACCGTATCCAGTGTAGTAACATAGTAAAGCATGTCACTTCACATTCAGCATGAACGGTCATGATTTACATCTGAAAATTATATTTATAAAAAACAGAAAACGTGGCAGTCCAGTACTTCGTCACCTCAGTTTTCAAGTGTTGTTTGTCCAGTGCATGTAAATGTGAGAATCAATTCATCACTGGGTCCTATCTAGCACTGTATATCCCTTACTCTCAGTGAGATCGTCCTTGGACGTAACTTATGACATCTTCACTTTATAATGCAAAGTTCGGGCATCTTGGGGAATGGTGGTATAACTAAGAGTCTAATAATGCAGTGATTCGCAGATCCTAACAAATGAACATAAAGTACTTGAAAATTGAGATGAGCACTTCCTAAAGGCACTTCTAGAGTTAAGGAAACTCATAGCAAGTCCTAGCGGGTTAACAGCAAGAATATCCAACTCTATTGTTGAAATCTTTGGCACGCCAGACGAGCTACTACCAGTTTTAGGATAAAGCACAGAGTTGTTTATTGCTGCCGACTGCTTCAGAATGTAAATGAAATCAAAATGATAGAACAACATAAATACCAGTGAAGACCAGATCTGAGAGGTAAATAAAAAATCTGCTCTGTATCATGTTTGTCTCGATCATGTTGAAAGTCAACAACACCACCAGCAGCAGAGGCAGCAGGAGCAGCAGCAGCAGCAGCAAAGCAGCAGCAGCAGCAGCAGCAACAGCAACGACGACAATAATAGCAAAACCAGCAACAGCAGAACGGCAAGAACAACATCAACAGCAGCAGCAGTAATATCAGCAGCAACGACGACGACGACATCAACAACAAAACTGGTAGCAGCAACAAAACACAACAACAACAACAATAACAACAACAATGAGACCAACAACGACAAAAACAACAACAACAAACAAGAAGTATAACGAGAACAGCAATTGAACCAACAAAAAAATCAACAGCGAAACACCAAAAGCAGTAACAAGCAACAAGACACAAAACGCTGGCTTTCATTATCATAGCTACAGATGTTTCTGATAGTCTGTTATGGAAAATAAATTGCACACTTGAAGTGGCCGATAAATCTGAGTAGGGGTAGGCCCACACAAATACTGAAATGGTGCACTGGACATCGTTTTACAGTCTCCAGTATACTAGGACCTGTCGCCCACAGCCTAGCTAGGCCGGCTGATCCAGGGATAATGTAACCAATGACTGATGAATTACAAGACGATTAATCAAGCTCGCAGATAAATGACTGGTGGTCATGAGTCAGATCGTTGGTGGACTTAGAACAGTAATATTAGGAAATAAGCAACTGATAGATTAGAGAGAGGGAAAAAATGTCAGTCATCCCACTACTTTGTACGCGGCTCCTGTTAATCACACTTTCGCGGAGTGGGTTACACTGAGTCAGTGTATTGAGGACATCTAAGAGATTGGATCCTTTGCGGCAAAACACGTGGCCCAGTTACTGGCCATTTGTGAAGTGAACTCATTTTTTTTTTTAAAAGAGATTCAAAAAGATAGATAGGTAGATAGATAAACAGACAAATGGATTAACAGAGAAACTGACGGACAGGCAGACACAAAATGCAAAATTTTGGGGACGGGATGTTCGAAAATAAAAGAAGGGATTTAAAAGGAATTCGAAAAATTGAACCCAGCGGAGTGCATGGTGTGCGTGTGTGTGTGTGGGGGTGGGGGGGGGGGGATGTAAGAGAGTGAAGAAATAGAAAAACTCGTTTCTATTGTTTACATGTTTACATGTCCTAATCACGGCGCAAAAAAAAAAAAACCATCAGTGTATTATATTCTCGATGTTCCTATTCTACCTCTGTCAGATTTATGAAGGGTTTCGCGGCAAAATGAGACATATCCAAAATCGCCGTTTAGAGAAAAAAGACAATTCGTTCTCCAGTAGTTAGTAGTTTATCATTAAGAACTAGAATTTTCTGAAGACTTTCGGGAAGGATAAGTCGCGTTTGGTGAAAAGGAAAGTCTTTACCATATAACACTATCAGCATTCCCAGTACTGAGGGGTATAACTCAAAATTTTCAAAAATGGCGTTTGTAGCGTTTTGCCGTGAATTTTCGTAACTTTGAAATGAAATCTTTTTCAAAGATATGGCGCTGTCTGTTAAGATGTGTTCCAAAATGCCGTATATGAATAATTGGTTAGCCGTTACACATATTGAGGTCGCTGATGTCGAAATACTGGGTGAGCTGTCTGAGATCGGAGCAGCTGTTAGAACTAGAATGATTTTGTCTCAAGGCAGGAGTTTAGTTCCATAACCTATTATGTGAGCATTTAAGGCAAAGTAAATATTGCATGCATTTTAAATGTGTACCACAAACTATGACCACATATAAAACGGTACTTGTTCTTAGCTTTCAAGTTTTTGTTTTCAATTGTGTATCAAAATACGACACGCTGGCTTGTAGCGGATGGGCGGCTCACTGTTAGGGAATTGTGAATATCTCTGGTCACAGAAACAACCATTGCTAGACAACCATACGAACTGGAAGTAGAACAACCATCTGGGTACCTATTCAATTAAATGATTTAATTGTGTTAGTTGTCAAAGCTAGAAAATTTGCAGGCAGATAGGAGCGCTCCTATTCATACAGCCCAAACACTATCTGCAGATGCGATTTTTGCGACAGAAATTGCCATTGTCATTGACGATGCTCCTCCAGCCCTGTGGACAGCCAGGACTTATACATCAGCCATGGTCAGCGTTGACCGATAGAGGCCTATTATTATTATTTTCAAACCGATACTACACGTGTTTTGGTCAATTGCTCAGTTGCGGTTTTGTTTATGTTTGAAATTGAGTCCAAGCTAGAGGAAAGAACACGCATCAAATTTTGTGCCAAAGTTCGTAAAACAACTTCTGAAACCTTTGAAATGCTAAAACAAAATCTATGGTGATGTTGCTGTGTGCCGATTCAAGAGGAGCAGAACTTCACTTGACGATGATGAGAAGCGTGGACGCCTTCAGCAAGTACAACGGGCAAAAAAGTAAAAGAAATTGTTTTCTTTGGCCAATGGTTATACCTCAGGGACAAACTGGATCATTTCTGATCAAATTCTGCTTTGAAACTCTGACACGGCGGATGGAATGCGCCAAACGCAAAAGGCCCGAACTCTGGCATAACAGCAATTGAATATGCCTTAAAACTGGCAACATTTGGGCCAAAAGGAACATGACTGTCGCTTCCCATCCATCTTACTACCAGATTTACCTTCTGTGACTTGTTCCCATTGCCCAAGATGAATTTTTACCACAAACTCGTAGATTTGATGGAAGAGAAGGGAACATGAATCACGGGTAGGCCTTTACAGATTCACAGAAAATGACTTCCGATAGGCGTTTGATTCGATGCAGATATTCTAGAAGCGGTTAATTAACGCTTAAGGAGAATAATTCGCAAGAGACAGAGATGAAATCTAAATCTGGAGATGTTAAAAATTTATAGACATAGTCGAGGAACTTTTTGATACCACTTTCTACACTTCTACGATGACAGATGGCTGCCAGATGTTCTGAATTTTCCGATACGCTCATTACGTTACGTTCTGTAATACGTCTTTCAGCCTTCTAGTGGAGGTTATCTTGACGGGTGATACGCTCAGTGGGATTTAATTGAAACTCTCTAAGAGTTTTGTCTTTTGTCTGGAAGCCAGCCGTCTGTGCACAGGAGCGCTCCTGTATATCATTAGATATAGGCCAATGTACCGGCCATGCTCAGTGAATTAAAACCCACTGGTAATTTTGCCGATATAGAGCATCCGCCGGAAAATGCCATGGGTGTGTACACTCAGACACAGTAATATTGTCTAGGAAGAAAAAATCAAAATAAATACACCTTGGAGGAGTTTGTGTCCTACTAAATTTCCTTTGTCTTACTGTGGATGGCTGTTTTGAACTGTGGTTAGTTTGCAGTAGCAGTTGAAAGTTATAATAACAACGAAATAAATGTCCACGAAGTCCATGGGGCAAGTACTCGCCAGTTCTGATTTTCCTCTCTCCCTTTCCTCTCTCCCTCTCTCTTCGGCATTCTCTTTTTCTGTCTCTCAACCCAGCGAATGAAAATTTTCTTAATCATACTTTTAATTTAGATTTTTTAAAAATACAGCATTTTTTTAAATGGCTGATTTAATGTTCAGTGATTGTCTATGATTTAGTATAGTATTCTGCATAAATACTGCAATAGTACCCAGCCGCAGCTTCTTTTGTATTTCATTAAGCGTCACGGAGGAACACAAAATTATAAGTTTTCGATCCTCCAAAAATATCGACAACCTGACTGATCGCGAACCGTTTCGAGGAGGAGTTAGTTTTTGAACAAGTCTGATAAAATACAGTGCTATTTCTCTGGGTCGGTTTCTTGACACTGACGGCGGTGAAATAAGCCTCTTAGCAGAAGACATACCATCACATCGCCATTTCTTCTCTAAACCATCAGTCAGACGCCGCAGACAGAAACAACCATAATATTATCATCGCATGGTAAAAAAACAAAACAAAACAAAAGGTACTTTTAGTAACGATTACTAATGACTAAATGAGGGTAAAGACAGAGAGAAAAATGTGAAAAAAAAAGACACACTATGCCGGCCTAATATTTCTTTAGTTTCTAGACAATTTTCCATAGCAGCCAGGGAGAGTCATCGGACTTCTTCTTGAAAGTCTAATTATCAATGGAAGATCGTTTTGACCAGCCCCGATTACTTCCCTTTGCCAGACACATTAGAGGTGTTGGGCAAGAAATGTAATGGGGAAGAAACGAATTTACTTCATATCATTAGAAAGACTGATCGTCAAAAAATTTGATAAAAATGTACAATAAGAAGACAACATTTTCTTTATACCATGATTTAAAATTTAAAAAAAAAAATAACGTAAGTTTCAAGCAAAGGCCCCAAAAATGATTTCGTTTTTTTTCTTTGCTATGCTTGTTCAGAACCTCTTTTGTCTGGCAAAGGGAAGTAATAGGGCTGATCACAACGATCTCCCATTAAGAACAACATCCGTATTACTGAATTTAACTCTGACGCTCCACCGTCATTTAGTCACCGTGACCATTGTGCTTGTGTTTGTGCCGGAGCGGAAGCGCATTTCACTTTAAGGAATAAAGTTCTCCAATATCTCGGGAATTCCATTACCCATAACCTTGGCCTTGCCTCAGCCGAAAGTTTGCCTCAGAGTTTGAGTGACAGACTCATAGCCTATTGTTCCTAGATGCTCTCCAAATAATAATAGCAGAGTAGTGTTAATGATTTAATGATATAGGGAAAACGCCTGACGTACTTCCGCGTTGGGTTTTTCCGAAATCTTGTGTTCTACGATTAAGAGCATGATGAAAAGGATCGGAAACCATGGGAATTTTTTTAGTTCGTTGTTTGAAAGTCTTGCTAAACAGTCTGGGATTAAGAGAATGATTTAAACAAAAACAAATTCATCAGAGGTTGTGTGTGTGTGTGTGTGTGTGTGTGTGTGTGTGTGTGTGTGTGTGTGCGCGTTTTCTTTTTTTTTTTTTTTAGCACAGTGTTTGAAAGATTGGCGAAACAATGCTGTGGAGACGCGGGAGCTTATAAATTGTCGCCGACAGTGACTGTTGATGGGTGTGCGTGCCAAAGCTAATCAACTTTCATCTCTTATCCGAGAAAGCAGAGTAAACTTGGTGTAAACTAACGCACGACTGCTGCCCGTGCAATTTATTTGTTCGAAAGTCTAGGCGTCCCTATAAACAGGCCAGGTAAGCGAATTCGTTGAAGGCCGGCCATAAATCGTGATCCCAGAATTAAATTGTTCTAATTGCAACAACTTTATTAAGTAGTTTGGACAATTTCATTCTGAGACGATGATATTTCGGTGAGCGAAACTCAGATAAGATGACTCCCGTTAACTTTGCATGCACGGTGCTCACAGATTTGGCGGCATTTCTTAATTTGGTTATGTTTGTAAATGTTTAATTTTTTTTCATGATATTTGAATTTGATGAATGTTTTCATGTGACTGCCTTTATGATTTATATCAACAATATTTTTAAAAGTCGACAATGTCACCACTTGTTACTGGTATTGGCGCGATGGCATTTTAAATCTGGTGATGTAAACAATCAGCCTTCAATGCTCGGTCTTTTTTAAGGAGAGGGGGAGGGGGGGGGGGGGCAAACGGGAAGTAGGTCAGTCCTTTTACTTTTGCATTGCTAATTTACTCCGATCGCGCGCTACTAATCTTTAACTATCTCCACCCTAAAAGCACACTGACATATCAAATTTCCAATAATTATCACTTATTAATATACCTAATAGGAGCATTTTTTTTTTTGAAAGAATGCAGCTGTTGTATTTTTTAAATTATTTTTTTTTCATAGAAATTAATTGTTTGAAAAATGAATGCTTCGAAACACTAGATCTAAATACAGACTTAGATCTAGACCTAATGCTTTGGTTTTGACGTTAGATCTACAAAAGAGCATAACCCGAATGGACAAATTTTAATTAATGTATACGGGCTTCGTAAATTGTGAGCGCTGTTTGTCTCCATGAGTGACTGCAAGATTCAGCATCTGCCACTTACCGAAAGATTGATGACGAAGAAATAATAGATTTACATTCTGAGTCAGTTTATGTACAGTCTAGGTAGATCTAGATCTAGATAAATTTCCATGCGAATTTCTTTTCCAATCACAAATCGGAGAGTTCTAAAGCCAAGGAGGTGATCAACATAAAATGTGTGTGTATGTGTGTGTGTGCTTGTGTATGTGCAGCCATTTAAGTTACGTGTTTAATCTCTTTCTTTCTTTCTCTCTGTCTGTCTGTCTGTCTCTCTCTCTCTCTCTCTCTCTCTACATGTATATATATACTTATTTACTTATATGTGTTCCCCATGATGTCTCTAGTGACATTGTTCTCTTAATCAGAAGACAACATGCAATGAAAGTAAACGTCTCCAGACTGAGTGAAGCGAGAACAAAGTGCACCGGTATATGAATGTGAGGAGGGGTAACATTAACCTAAAGACCTGCACCGGTGTGAGGTGTAGCATTAACAATGTCACCATAGAAAAGGCCTTCTCGTAGTATGCGAATTCTTTGGTTAAATTTAAATTATGATGACAAGAAAATATATCATAGCAATGGCATCCCTTCTGGTGTGGGTTTGTGTATAGTGTTCCGCCCCGTGACCCATTCGGGCTGGGCATACAGCTTGGGAAACTAATATCAATAATATTAATGTAAACCAATTGAAAACATTAAATTGGCTTTGGCAAAGGAGCACGAAAGCAGATATTTCATTGGCAAAATCATATGAGCTCTTTAACAAAAATTGCTAATTAACACAGGAGCGCCATCAAAAAGTGGCAGGGGGATAATAAGAAAACAAAACACAAAAAACTTAAAGACCTCTTGATCGATCTCTGCCGAAGTACATTAAAAAAGTCATTAATAGGAGAAGGTCGTCCCGAGGGGGCACAAAAGCATGCAAGTACACACGCTCAAAATCTATCACGCACACGGTAATAAAAACTCCTTCGCGCAATCCTTTGTGCAAGCATTTTTGCCCCCTTTAATAATGGCGCGCGGAACCTTCAGTTTTTCGAGATCATCACCCATAGGAGACTGAAATGCGAAAAGAGAATGCCTTTAATTGTTCACGCATGATGTCAGCGTTCTAACTGGAGGTACACATTGCAAAAGCATAATATGAACTTACGGACCCTGTGGTGTTATTCTTTACTTTTATCTTTTTACCATGCAGAGCTAATTCTGGACTAAATTGGTTTTGGCCTTTTCATTGTCAGGCACAGGCGGATGTCTGAATGCTGTCAATGCGGCATATCTGCTCATATCAATTGAACGCATGGACTGTGTAAGGTTATGAGACACAGTAGAGTAGTCCCATATAAACTTGTGGACTATATTATGATAAATATACTTTTTGTTAGTTTGTTTTTTTAGAATGACTACTCAGAACTAATTAAGGACAGAAATCTACTCTTCTCATTGCCTGGAAGCAAAATATCAGTTATTTGATTTTATTTTGATGTCAGATTTCAAGTTATCTTATATATCCAGAAATTCAGCGCATTACACATGTGATTTTACATAGTGTACTCTTACAATGATTATATTTAAGATTTCAGGGAATATGTTTCGGTATCTCTTAATAAGCAATCAATGTTGTTAATGTCCATTTCTACAGAATTTTCTGAATGAAAATCGAAATATCCGGATCTCACTCTTCTATCCTAATCTCGAACTAGTTAGATTTTCAAAGAACAGAACATGGCATCGCCTTGAATACAACAATCATCAATCTAGATTTCTTTTATCATCCCAGCACGAGCGCTGGCCCATGTCATTTATCATTACCAGCTAAAATCACACATAATGAAGTTTTTGTCAAGATTAGCTCTATTAATAAACCGTTGTATCCTCTCAGTTGTAGCTAAGAGAGGATGAAGAACTGGAGTCATTTTTGGACATGAGTCTCTGAAGGGACTCCGCTCGGGAAGACAACGTCATAGCATCTTGTCAACACGCAAGCGTTGAACAGCTTTCATGCTCGGGATGTGAGCATACAGTTTTTTTCCCTCACTCACTCACTCACTCAATCACTCACTCACTCACTCACTCACTCACTCACTCACTCACTCACTCAATCACTCACTCACTCACTCATTCACTCACTCACTCACTCACTGACTCACAGAGTCACTCACTCACTCTCACTCACTCACTCACTCATTTACCTACATTCACCCACTACCCACTTATTCAGTCAGTCAGTCAGTCATTCGCTCACTCACTCACTCACTCATTTAATCACTCACTCACTCACTCACGCACTCACTCATTCACCCACCCCCTCTTTCCCACCCTCCCTTCCTCACTCACTCACTCACTCACTCACTCACTCACCATTCACTCACTCACTCACTCACTCACTCACTCACTCACTCACTCACTCACGCACTCACTCACTCACTCACTCACTCACTCGTTCATTCACCTACACTCACCCACCACCCATTTACTCAGTCAATCGGCCACTCATTCATCACTCACTCATTCACTCATTCACCTGCTCGCTCACTCACTAACTCACTCACTCACTCACTCACTCACTCACTCACTCACTCACTCACTCACTCACTCACCCTCTCCCTCTCTCACTCACGATCCTAGATTTTCGTGATCACATTTTTTAACCCACATCACCATACTCAGGAATATTCACCTACCGTCTACCAAATTGTCCTTACTATAATTAGTACAGGAGCAACTCGAACTGAAAGATCCAGGAAAGTAGTGTCTCGATCTTTTCGAGAAGGAGTGAACACGCAAAGTTATCCAATTTCCAGCGGCCACGAATCCCATAAGAGAATCTCCTCCTTCAAGGATGTTATTAACAAAACAGAATTGGTACGGATCCGTGGGCGTTTCGGTCTTCAGAATTATTTTGACTGGGATATCACACAACCTTTGCCAGTCATTACATCAACATGGAAGCTTAATGGACATGCGTTGTAAACCAGCTTTGGCGACTGTATAGCCTAGCTTTTCTGGTCCTCAGCAAATTGTATTTAAAACTCCGTTTTGAAAATGGAAACAAGTCAGCATTTTCTGTAGATGTGGAGGCTAACGGAGCCGGCCAGTGGTATGTGCGTGGCCAATCGTTTAGTGCATATGTACTTTGTGTGCCACGTCCAGGCCGAGCGGATGCATGTTGACGGTAGGGAGGCTGTAAAACTGTTTGTTCTCCCACCAGCGATAACACTGTCGGTTTGAAAGACAGAAAACGCATCGTTATCTGAAACTACGGCAACTCGCCAGGCCGTGCAATGTTTTTCCCAAACCGTAGGGCCGTTCCAGATCCGACCTTCTTTCGTTTTCTAACGATTTAGTATTTTGTTGTTAGCTTTGAAAAAACAGACTGAAATAGGTTTCTTGTGAAAGACAGTGTGAATAAAAAAAGAAGAAGAACAAAAATGCCTCATTTTAATTCTGTCCGTGTTTCTCTTTTCTTTTCACTTGAAATTAGGAAACAAAGACAGAATCGAGGAGAATTTGGCAAAGAAATGTAAGCTATAAAAAAAAAAAGCCAACAGAAACAAACAAACAAACAATCAAAACAACAACAAAAGAAAATTATACAATTTATCAACCAAGAATTGTCATGCCATCATGTAACTGATGACACAAAAGTTAGCTATGTCGTTAAATGGCTATGAAAAGTGTTTTTTTTTTTTTTTTTTTTAGATTTATATTTTAAAATCGGCAGTGTTACCAATTACGACAGAAGTGGCAAACATTATGCAACCTCCCTTATTTGTTTAGTCCACATAGTCTCAGTGAAACAAACAGTCAGAGCCAATTCATCAGAGACAGCAGCAGCAGCAACAACACTACACCAGCACCAATACTCAGTGCTTACACTTCATACCAGAAAATGAAAACGGATGAACACGTCGACGCTTCCCGAAAGCTGTGTCTGCAATGGCATGGTGAGCATCATATAATTTTACCCCAATTAGACATGCAAACTTGTAGCGTCCTCTAAAGGATGGGTTCGCGGCATCTGTCTTCAATTTCGGCGCAGTAAAACATACGCTCTCCAGACCGATACGGTGTGAACGAGCTCTTTGCTATGTACGGCTCAGTTTTACACGACCATGTTGTTTTAGAAAGCTGTTTCTTTCGAAGAGTGAGCTGAATGTTTGAGACAGATGTTTACTCTGTACACCCGCAAGAGATGTATCATTTTTATTTTTTACACCATGGTTCGAAATAAATATCGGAATCCACCCCCGAACAGATAATAACATTACAAATAATAAATATAAGAAGAAAAATTGGTGCACTACAAATAATAATAGTAATATAATAATAATAATAATAGTTAAACAACAATGTTAAGGTTCGAACATAAAAATTGGATGCCACAACCAATGTTCACTCTAGTTAAACCTTGCATATAAATCAGAAGAAAAGCAAACAGACAAACAACACACACAAACTCATACACACAGAAAAAAGAGTGAAGTGGTATTTCCAATGTTAAGGCATACACAAAGCTGTAACTTTACAGTAAACGGCTAAAAATGCTTTTTTAATCCCATTTCTATGGCAGGAATTGCATCTTAATCTCAAATGTTTTAATAATGCCGAGTCTCAAAATCTCTGTTATCTCTGGCCTTCTGCCAGTTGAATCCGATACCGTAGGTAGTAGTAGTGAGCATGTCATGTACTTTGTATCAAAGCAAATGACCACTGGTGACAACTTAGTTCTTGACTTCGGTGTGATCATGAGAATTTAACTCTTATTCTGCTTTCATGTAAGGAATTAACAGGTTCATGTCCAGGTGCAGTGAGCGATCTTACTCGGTGACAGTTGTTTAAAACTTCGTGCTTTTTGTCAAGTATCATATATGGTACAGAATATGTGATACAGAATGTCGTTTTTGTCAACTGATGATTTTTGCATAGTCGCCGTAGTGTAGAATAGGTGAAGTGATGTCTCTATTGCTCCACATTCTGTGGTGACAATCATGGCAGGCAAGATGATGAACGTGATGAGGAAGACTTGTGTTTTAATTTCTGCAAACATTTTCTTCTCCAAAGCAATAACCCCTTTTTAGCTGCTCCCCTCGCCTTTTCCTTCTTCTGATGGTAAACAGACGTATGAACATGCAGAAACTGAAACAATGCATACAAAAGAAACAAAAGAAGTGAGAAGGTAGACAGGAGGGTGATGGTGGGAGAGAAGTGAGTGGGTGAGTGAGTGAATGAGAGAGAGGGGGGGGGGGAGAGGGGGTAGCGAGAAACAAAGACATGCGGAAGAGACAGACAGGGAAGAAACCAATAGAAAAGGCAGTGACACCTAGACGATATTTGAGAAAGCCTGAGATGAGCAAAGATCAGAATTTGAGACAAAAATTCACAGCAGTAGTAAATACACAGGGAAAGAAGAGAGAAAAGAACGGGGGAAAGAAAAAAGCAGAGCAGGCAGAAATGGAATAAGAGGAATGAAAACCAAGGCATCGCTAACATAATAATGTTCTCAGTTACTTCAGTGAAACATAAAAATCCTGCCTTATTTGCGATCTTCCGGAGGCAATAATTGAAAGCCTGTATTACGTCAAATGTGAAATTTTGCACATACATATTCACTAACTGGGCAAGCGTGTGGCGTCAAGCAGAATTTCTCACTAGAGTTAATGAATAAATACAGGGACTGCGTCTCCAATCTTTTTCTGTCCCAGCTCTGACTAATTTTTCAAGGACATCAGTCCTGTCTCCGAAATAAGAATGTGGCCCTAATAAGGTGCAAAAAGACAGGACGGGGTTGTGATACTATCCAGGGAAACTGTTCCGAGACGTGCTCACTCTCTCACAGACAAAGCAAACTACAATGTTATAGCATTACTTTTTATTTTGGAGACAAGACAGGCATCACTGGATAATGAGACGGAACCAGAACTGAAGGGGATCAGAGATAGATGTCCTGTGTTTGCACACTAATTCTCACTGCTTGACCATTACTGTCGGAATTGTAGACGCTAGCACTATGAGAAACACGCCAGGTTCGAGCCAAATAGTGAGCTTGCCAAGACGATACCAAAGGCCTTGTGTGATAATTACCAGATAAACACTGCGTACCAACTCAAAGTGAAGAAAAAGCCTAACCACCGTTAATTAACAAACTGCTTCTTTTGTAGATTAGCCCTCTCGCCCACCTCTTATTTTATTTTGTGTTTGTGTGTGTGTCTGTCTGTGTGCGTGTGTGTATGTGTGTGTTGTTTTTTTTAACCACTGTATAATATTCCAAGAATCTTACGTTAGCAATGAGGATAGCTGGATGATTTCCGCAATTAGTCTTGGTGGTTGTGAGTGCTTTTGAACAATGTTGTGCCAGTATGACGTTTGAGTTGAATTGTCTTAACTTGATGCCGGGGAATGTTTTATGGAGCCTTCCATAATTTCTTTTACCACTCAAGGCCTGGCTTAACCAAAAATATGCCAAAGAATGTACTGGCCAGATTTTCATCTCATTGCGGGGAACAGTCGAAGACCATCATGGAGATCTTTGACTGCTGTCGCTTTCTTGGCATTCGAACGATATTATCACGAAATGAAATGGTAATTTCTGTTGCTGATTTGACTCGGTTTTGGTTTTTCCTATCCTTGATAGGATATTAGCCTCTTCTTCTCCTTGCTCAATTGGTAGACGATGCACTGGAGAGGACATAGATTGGGGTAGCCACATGCTAGCATTATCAGAAGTAGGCCTGTGCATAGCTGAAGATTTTCTTGAACCGACTATTAACCAATCATTTGATGTCATATCCGATACGAGCAGTCACATAATCAGTTAGCGCTTTCTTCTTTGTCATGTGTGATGCTACCACTATACGGTTATGCTTGTTCCATGACTGATCATAACCAAAACACGCGGCTACCATAACCGCATACCCGATTTCGGCACCACGGCCATTCATTTCATGATCAGTTTAAGAGTCGTGATGTGTTATGCATAAGCCTACACAAAGATCTTTGGATGAAATTCACATGATAATAGGCATTGTTTATAGAATAAGACCACAGATCTCCTGGAAGAGATGTTGTTTCAGTGATTGGAAGGAGAGCATTAACTCATGGAATGAAATGATAATAGTAACACTGTCCGGAGATAGGCTTTAGTGGTGGCCTTTAATTTTGGTTCATGGTCACTACTGCCTAGGGATTGATAACTATGATCTTGATGATGACTCAGGAAAGTAAGGGATGGGCGAAAATTTTATGTTAAGTTCTTAAGGTCTGTATTAAGGTAATGACCATGACAATCATGCAGCGCCAGTGGACCATCTCGGCTGTTTTGTTTTTACGCGTCTATTTTTTTTTTTTTAAATGATGTTTTTCTAGGCTGCCAAGATTGTATATGTTGATAGGCCAAATTTTTGTAAAAATCTACCACGTTTGCGTAATTATAGTTATCAGAGCGCACAGATTCTCAGACAGTGTTTGCCATGGTGGCTTATTTCAGTCATAATTTCTTTCTTATTTCCCCCCTCCCCACCCCCCCCCCCCCCCATTCTTTTTGTCTGAGAACTATTGCAAACTTTTTACTTTATCTTTCATGCTGAAGTTATGAGCCGGTCAATAGAGATTGTATAGTTGGATCATAAGTCATTGTGGCAATAGTTATCAGACAGTGACTGCCGTGATGACTTAACACAACACAGTCTTAATTAGTTTTTACTAATCTAGGAAACCAGATCATCTTTTCTAGATCTGTCAGACAAAATTATGAACTGGTCAGAAAAATCACTTACACGGGCATACTTGGCTTATAGGTCACCACGGCAATACTACTACAAGACAGAATATGACTGAGAAACGAACAGCAAGTGAACAGAATAAAAGATGGACCGACAAATTCAGGAAAACGACTAAAAAGAATATCTATGAGATTCTGGTCGTGGCTTACAACCGCGACGGATGGAGAGAATTAGTGAACACAAGGGAGGCGCGGCAATGGCTCCAGACGACGTTGAGAATTAAGAGTAAAAAAGAAGATATTCACTTCTATGTTTTTGACTAATAGTAATCCATTCGTATCTCTGTCTGTGTTAGTGCTGTATCAGAATCATCTCTGGCCATGAATGAGCACAATCCGGCCGACGTAAAACCGTCATCTGGAAACGATGTCACACTCTCTCGCCACACTGCGATCTCCCTGGACATCGACTCACGCTCTCCCTAAGTCACTTCCGGTTAGAAAATAGTAATTTTCTCTTGGAACAAGGTGTAAATAGGCTATCATTCCGGATTCTCGGAAGTCTCTGCGCAAATCTGTTCCGGAAATGGGCATGGCCGAATCGGAACTATCGACCGCCGTAATCTTGTCCTGACCATCCATGACTATGCTTTCATTGTGGACATGGGAGATCTCTTTATTTTTCCTCTTTGTGAAGTGGGCGGGGTCGCTGGGAGATAGAGTTGAGGACTTGAACGATCGCGTGAATGGGGCTCTTATTGTAAATGTCTCTCTCTCTCTATCTGTCTGTGTGTGTGTCTGTCTGTCTTTATATCTGTCTGTCTGTCTGTTTGCCTGTCTATCTATCTGTCTATCTATCTATCTATCTATCTATCTATCTATCTATCTATCTATCTATCTATCTATCTATC
>JBCEWB010577450.1:0-18313 GCA_039654565.1 Peronia peronii | reverse complement strand
ATACATACATACATACATACATACATACATACATACATACATACATACATACATACATACATACATACATACATAAGGTGATGATCATGTGGAATTGTTCATTTTTTTTCATTGAAGTGTACATCTAAAATGATGCTGTTATTTTTCGCTGTCTTCTTTGAGAGTTGTAATGAAATCCATGAAAAGACTTGTATTGGTATAGACACTTATTTTCTTGTTCATGTACAATTATTTACGTCCTGTGATCATCACTAGTTTTGTTGTTGTTACTTGGCCTTTTCTTACTATTAAGCCAGTATGAAGAAAATAAGGGCACATGACAGACAGACCAAAATCAAAACAAAAAAACCCACATTTTTTTCCTCCATAATCGTTGCCATTCACTTCTTCACTTCATCCATTCCTTGACTTCTAGCTATCGATGCCGTAGGGTCAGCTTTGAAGATGAGGTCACTGACTATAACCTCCCCTACCATCTCTGCCCTTCTCTGCTCTTTGGAAATCAGCAAATCTCATTCCTAAACATCCATGGGTGTTGTCTTTTATCTTCTTCCTCTGTCTCTGATTGTGTCCTGTAAGACATGTTGTTTTTCTATCAGGCTCTGACTACGCGTTGTGAACTCAGTCCTGACTGTGCCATCTCAGTTTCCTTTTCTTCACTGCGATAACATTTTTTGTGAGGCCCGATAGTTGTGTGAACCGTGCGAGTTGTCAGAAATATACTTGTCGTCCTAGGCAACATGTTTAGGCTTCCCCCTCCGCTCATCATAACTGTCCAACCTTAGAAGCTCGTTCACCGTCTAACAGTTAACCATGACTGATGCATTATCTTGATGGAACACACCACCAAATTTCAATAATTCCAGCTTTTGAAGAGTTGTATGTTCTCAAAAAATCAAAGTCAATTTTCGAAGACAAAGATATATAACAGATGCCAAAGATGCCATATACTTAGCACCAAGAGATGAAATTAGATGCCTGGACAAAGCCACATTTGTTGCATTCGACGAATTATTGTATCACAGGTACAAATGCATTAACAAGGACATTGTGTAGCCATGATATGAAATGTATGTTGTATCAACTATAAAACTGTTGGAGACATGAGCGACCGGAAGTTGAGTTTGAAATGGACCTCGAATATGTATCTTTAAACTAAAGAATCTTGTCTCTGTAGTTGTTTGATGGGGATTGGTAGTCTGTTAGAAAAAGAGGCTTAATGTCTTAGAGCTGACCTCTGAGTATCGACCGGTTCCTTCCTGCTTAACAAGCAAGCTGATAGCTCGTGTCCATCCAACCTCACTTTTAAAAAATCGAATGGTGCCTTCCTTACGGGAATTTTGCTCTAGGACTGAACACAAAGCCGCATTAAAGCCACACGCAGTCATTGGTTTCATCAGAGTTTTAAATACCACAATCTATACTGTCAGATAGTCACATCTTCTAGGAGCCAGCTAATGGTCTTGAAACATGATCTTGTCCTCTTTTCTGCCTATTGAATTCACAGGCTGATTCCCAATGTTCAGATAATGTGGATGAATACTTGGTTAATTTATTATTCTGTGTCATCATGTGTTAAAGATACTCGGGGATTTTTTTCTATTATTTATAAAATGTTATTAATAAAAATATTTATAATTATATATTTATATAATATTTGTTATGCTTATTTAGAGGAACAAACTTTGCTGTGAGCAACATGCGTGCTGGATGTGTAATTTATTCTTGTGACAGTAAAGACAAACAAGGCCAAGAAGAAAGATGAATTAGTGCTCCACGCATTTTATTTGAGAAATTTGTGATATTTTGTACATTGTTCACAATTCAGTTTCAACTACATTGAAGTGGGAAATGACCAAAGCTTTGACCACCTGGACATTCAGACTGATTTCATTGACCAGATGTTCTTGACATCGCCAGTGTCTGCCCACTACTTGTCATTATCAAGTCCAGGTTATGTATGAATAACTCATATAGGTCCAAAGGTTCCTTTAGTGGTATAGCTCCTGAGTCCAAAACTTTCGCACAGTATCTCAGTTGTCGGTGGGCATTTGATATGAGCTTAAGACTCTAATGCCAGTGATATAGACGTGGTTTAATTGATATGTAATTTGACTGTAATTGTCCTGGGCCTATAATACGTTCATGCAACATATTTGGCTTGAGTAGGTAGAATCTGTTCCATGGTGTTTATGTGATTTATCATTGTTATTTATTATGCTTGAAACCGTAGTTTCAGTCCGTATCTAGGATATTAGACAGTTGTACTTTTTTTCTCTCTCACACATTCAAAAGCCCTCCCCTAATCCTCACCCTCATGCACCCCCACCCCGACGTTCTGTCTCCCCTCCCCCTTTTCTCTTTCTCTCTCTCTCTCTCTCTCTCCCTCTCTCTCAAACCAGCACAATCCCTTGATTTTCGGATTGGAGAAGCAACAAAATTCGGACAATACTCCCAGAAGACACAGAGCTCACTAATGAGATGTTATAACTTAGTCTCAATCCTTTCTCAAGGCTCTATTAGAAATGGGTTCTTCCAAGTACTCTGCAACCTCAACATCAGAATTGCTAGGGAATGAGAATGTCGTAATCAGATAACTATAGTGTGGAGCTAAATTTATTTGGGATTTGCAGGATCGAGTACGAGAAGGTTGGTAGGGGAGAGTCAGATCGAGTACAATCTTTACTACTCTGACCGTAATTTGAGAGAGAGGGCCTTAAGTTGGCATTCTGAGACTTAAGACTTTGTATATTTGGGAAGAAATGGTTATTCAGAGAGATACTGATTCTGTTTTTACACTCCAGGAAACGACACATGTACTTTATGGAAAGTGTTAGTGACATCAAAGGATTAAGATGATATTGGACATTTTATGTGAAAAAAACAATCACAGATTATGGACTCTTATCGGTGGGCAATGTGCTATCGAAACAACTACTTGCTTAAGATGGATCACTTTTTAAACCGCTGGGAGAAAATGATTTTAACCATCACCATAGAATTCGGCATGGTCAAATTAGAGGAAAACACTAGAAAAACATTATTGAAATCACTCATGGTTGCCATGGCAACGGCCGCCATCTTGGGATTTTCCTACCCGCCCATATTGCGTAACTTTACTATATGTAGGCTTCTACATTTTTAAACCGATTTGTTTGAAATTTTGCGTACATATTTTTCAGTTCAATACCTATCAGACCAGATTTTTAATAACTTGCTTTTTTTCCCAAACATTTTCTAATCGGTATGTAAAAAAAAAGTCACGGATATTGCGAAAATTTAACCCAAATTTTTCAAAAATTTAAAATGTCATCAAAGAACCTCTTTGATCATTTTTTTTGTATTGTTTTGTTCCGTATTTATGCCAAATTTCATGAAAAAGTAGATCGCATATTTGTGCTAAAAAAAAAAAAGAAAATCATTTTGAGAAAAAGGCATTTGAGTTTTTGTTGTTGTATTTTTTTTTTTTTTCTGAAAAAAAAAAACAAAAAAAAAAACAGCCGTACAGGGCTTTTGATCGGACTTTCAACCCAAAACATGTTTGTTTCACCTATTAGACCTCTTTCCATGATTTCTATGTCTTATTTTGCCTTTTCCTGTGTCTCACATCCCCCACCCCCCTCCTCCAACCCCCAATTTTTGCTCCCCTACCCCTATCAGGGAGCTCCCGTAGTATCATTTTAGGGTCTATATGTGACCGTCATGCCTTTCTCAGTCAAAACTAAGAGCCTTTTTACCCTTTCGGCTACAGATATTCCATTACTGCTCTCTGAAACAGCAAAAAACAGGGCATATTTCACACTCATAGACCGCGGGAAGTCTATTTCAGAGGCCCAGGCGAACGTTTTCATTGATTTTCGGTGTGGTCAACGCCTCAGATGGTCAGTCAGTGTCCATTCCTGACAATGGGGCTCCCGATATTAGTGAAGGCGATCATAATCAAGCCTTTAATACGCAATTTGCCCGAAGCCAGTGAATAATTGATGATCTGTCACTAAATATAGAGCCCCGAATGAACCTGAGCCTGGGTGGCAGAGAGGCCGATCAACGTTTGCTTGACAATCCTTCCCACACCCTAGAATGGACATATCAATTTTTTATACCATTTTTATATTCAGAAAAGGTCGCACTTTTAAAAGAAAACAAAACCCAAAATCGAATATTTTGAGCAAAAACCCAATTTCAGGACCCGTACCCCCGCCTTAATGTTTGTTGAACTTCATTGTCGGTGTCATTTAAAAAGCTTCTCCGATCTCAAAGAGTTAAGTTCAATGTCATACAATGAAGACTGTCTGGTATGAATGTAACACTGCTCTCGTCAGTTGGTAATTTTGTCACTGGCAACACCGTGAATTCGCCACATGGTCGACCCTTTACCTCTCACTCCAGTGAAAACTACAGTCTCTTTCTTCCCTGAACGAAGTTTAAATATTTTTTGTTTGTTTGTTTGCTTTTCTTTGTAGTTAGATGGAAAAACTTGGATCAAGCAGTTTTGTCCTGCATACGCTTTGATGGAAAGTGGTCTCAATTCCTAATATCTTTTGTAAATTAAATGGAAATACTTCCTCCAATAACACCAAAGGCCATTTGCTCTCCACAGAAGCTAGTCCTATGTCGACCAAAAGGGCATTTTCGTAGCGAGTTCTAGTATGATGGAAAAACATTCTTTAAGACATAACTGTCGCTTTCTTTTGTGGAAAAAAAGACGGAGTTTTCTCTATAAACTCTATAGGACACTTTTTCCCAGACTTTGTGTCGTCTTCGAGGCTGTTAGAGTTTCGTTGCAGACCATGTAAATTAGATATGACATATTTTATAAACTTCAACGCGAGGTGGTTGATGTGCGAAAAATCGACATCTACATACACGACTTTGGGGTCTCATTTCAAATTCCAAGATCTCACTGTTGTCACCAATATAAGCAAGACCATAAATAATAAATGAATTTGAGAATTTTACTTTCGCTGACTCAAAAAGGCTGCTAATTTCCTCGCGCAAAAGGACCCACAAAATGAAAGCAGACCAAGATTTGCATAGAAAGTGTTAATCAGGCCTTGGATCCACCTTGAAAAGTAGGTTGTTCTAATAAGATG
This sequence comes from Peronia peronii, assembly GCA_039654565.1. Taxonomy (NCBI): domain Eukaryota; kingdom Metazoa; phylum Mollusca; class Gastropoda; order Systellommatophora; family Onchidiidae; genus Peronia; species Peronia peronii. The sequence continues at coordinate 13,220 of JBCEWB010577450.1, read as the reverse complement.
TAGGTGTCTACCCAATTGTTTCAATTTGTTTAATCAAGCGGTTTTGTTCCTAATTTCGCTTTCCATTTTCCCAAGTCCCTGTTTTCCGAATGTTTTGCCTAGCCCCCCTCCCCCCCCCCCCTTCTACCTCCTCAGTTCCGCATTCATTAGTGGATTGACTAAAACTGTTAACAGAATGTGTTATTCTTAGCAGTCCTGTCTTTGCCTTTTGCTGTTTTCTGTGACTTTTTTTGTGTCCTTGAAAGAAAAGTTTTGGAAAGAGAGAAGATAAAAGGTTGTTTTTTTTTTTTTTAAATAGTGGTAATAGTAGTAGAGAGACGAAGAGGTGGAAGAAAGGGAGAAGGAAAGAAGAAAGAAGGCAACGGAAGGAAGGAAGAAAGGAAGAGAGGAAGGAAGGAAGGAAAGAAAGAACGAGAAAGAAAATTATCCTCATCATGCTTGATGTAGAGGTGCACAAATGCTTATGTACTGGATTCTAATTTTTCACATAAGGCGATGAAGCAGAGCTTGATTTTGCCCATTCTAAGTTTGGATGGTTAGATAAACGATGTAGATGGTCAGGTCCACAGGCAGGCAATTTTATTTCAATGCATTTCATACGCAAAATTTTCATTGATTGCTTCAACACTCACTCCTTATTCAGAGTCCCAGGGCTAGAGAGCGCCTTGTGCCTTCAAAATTTTGTTTTTTGCCTCTTGATTCATTTTTTTTTTTTTGGTCATTCAGGATGATTAAAAGAGAGAAAGAAAGATAGAAAAGAAAGATAGATAAGTAGACAGACAGACAGACGGATGCACAGATAAAAAGACAGACATATATAGAAATAAACAAAATGAATGAAAATAAGAGAAAAAGAAGGAAAAACAGAAAAAAATGAAAGAAAAAAACTTTAATATTAAAATAAACATAAAAGTATTTCTTTCTTCTTCCAATGTTTTTTTTCCTTTCTGACCGGCTTCTTGAGAACAAAATATAAGGTTCGAGAAACAAAATTATTTATTAATAATTTAAAAGATGTAGATGCATAAAAAATGAATAAATAATAAATAAATAAATAACACAGACCGATAACTGCATAGATGAATAAATAATAGAGAATTAACAATACACATTTTTTTTTCTTCAGATATTGGCTAAGCTCCAGTTCAGAATCGAGTCTATCGTTATGTGTAGCCTCTGTAGGGCCAGAACATTTCTAAGCTATAATTTAACACAAAGTTGTAAAGCTATAGCAGGATATTTTGCGAGACATACGAACCACCTGTAGCCTGTTCGTTACATAGGTGTGACAACGCTATGGCATCATATAATATTTCTTTCTTGTCCTTTACGCAAGTTTAGCAGGTGCAAAAAACTGTCAGAGGCTGGTGACATCATTCGCCATCGGGTGAAAGAAAAACAAATAATTATTTATTGATCTTGATGTGCAAATAGGTGATGGAAGTAAACATAGAGCTGGATCCATAAAGAACTCAGGATCTGGTTATAAGATAGATCAGATAAGATAGGATAAGATAGGATAAGATAGATAAGCTTTGTTTGTCCTCAAGAGGAAATCTCAATTACAGCTGATGAGATAATTATAAAAATACTTCACTATATGCACGATACATTCACACTTATATGTATTTAGACAAACATATCAAGAACAACATTAAAACAAGGCCGACTAAAAAAATATTGTATCAGCTTGATAAGCGCATCGCTGATGATAGGAATTATTGTTTTTTTTTTAACTGTTTACGATCAGTGTTTACATGTAACAAACAATTGTAAGGTCAGGAGTGCAGCTTCCGTGCAGCTTAAGTGCCTAGATAAATCAATATTTCAAAACAATTGGGGTGATTAGTGAAGATAATACATTACAGGTTTGTTTGTTTGTTGTGTTGGGATTTAACGGCACGTCAGCACGATCACGGCTATATTGTGCCAAACACGATAAGATACGTTTGCACGTCAAGAAGAAGAGAGGAGAGGAAGCGGGACAGAAGACAGGAACAAGGAGAGAGAGAGAGGAGATGTCACCCCTGGAACGTCGAATATAGCATTCCATGGAAGACACCCCACCGATAGCGAGTTTGCACTGCCTGCAGTGGAGAACCTACTTATATACTCGGGTCCCCAAGGGGGAACATTACGGGTATTTTACAGCTTGATTAAAAAAAGACAAAGAAAAGAAAGAAAGAAACAGGTATAAGAAGACAAAAGAAGAAGAAGAAGAGGAAGAAAAAGTGATCGATTAAAAGCATCGTCGATCTGAAAGCCCGGAGGCATTATGAACCAAACATTACCCTGCCCGAGCCAGAATTGTTGGTTTTTCTTATCTCTCAGTCTAAGATTGTGCTAACAGATTACCTCCCCAGACATAGTATATTAAATCAAGGTCACCAGCAAAGCCAGGCGTTTTTCTCTTTCCCATTCTGTGCATACTTTTATGTCCTTCACCGATGCTTCCGAGCTCAGGGGACAGTATTATCATATACATCAATTAACTAATGGATGTATCTCAAAGAAATTTCAGTTTATTCAATGATCTATCAGCTTATCCTTGTGGTATTGAAACATTCAGATAATGCCAGTAATCGATTGTGACAATTCCTATTCCGAGCACTGGTTAGATTCATCCAGTGCATGGGATATCTATTTCTCTAAATTCATCATTTTATAAAATATAAGACGAGTGTCTAACCGGTAACTAATCAAATACATTTTTAAAAAGCAAATAACAACATATAGAACTCGATAGTGATGTTGATATCACTTAAATCTCTAAATTCATCATATTTACGCGAAACAGGAGAAGCAGGACAGCTGTACGTATACAGTAGTAGTTTTAACAAGCAAATGAGGAGATAGGAACAATCCACCATGAGACATTAGAAATGGGTTTTCCCTGCTTATATATTCAATGTGAAACTGGAAAACACAAGCTGAACTATTCCTGTGTTTTCATTTTCTCTCTCTATGTGTGTTTGTATAGAACTTTGGCGGTGCCCACAACAAGCTGTCTATTCTTCAGCCGATTTAAGACTGCCAGGAGTTCTTAAATAAGCACAGCTGACTCGCTGTTTATTTCCCCGTTTCAGAAGACAAGAAATTGGACCTACTTGGCCCAGAAAATAAGAAATCCGTAGAAATACGGAAATTATGAATTCTAGGTCAGCATCTTTTAAACCTATTGCTCTTTATTCGAATTTAACTATAGATGAAATATACGTGGATGAAATATACACAGGCCATTCATCCAGACCAACCGATGCATCAGATTTCATCAAGCCAAGACAGTATGAGATCCAGTGATCATTAAAAAATCCTTTTGGAATAGAAACTGTTTCCCCTTCCTTAATTTAAAAAAAAAACGCAATTAGCACAGGTAAGTCAACAAATGTAGGGTGAATTCGAACTGGCATCAATGAATCGTGAGGCACGTGGATTAATCGTTATACCCTATCCCATGGCCATCTCATCACCCCATCAATGTCTCACTTACCTACGATGGTCAAATAGATAGCAGCTGCCAGGTAAGAGATGGCATTTGCAGGGCCATCGTCAGCCCCTCCCGTGCCGTTATGAGTGGGAGTAGAGTTGAAGCCAACCAGTTCTGTGGTAGCTTCAGTCATCTTTGCTTATTTAATTTCACAGTCACACAACCACAAACAGCATTGTAGTCTCAGTGTTCGAGTATCCTCAGCCTTTGTGACTGCGTCTTCTGGAAACCACCTTGATAACCTTCCATCTGTCAGATCAAGTATGTCAGTAGAAATAAGCCATCAATACAAATAAAAGTTAACTGCATTATGAAATAAATACATAAACAAATAGATGAATGAACAAATATACATATACATTAATAGATATCTAACCTAAAAAAAAAAAAAAATACAAGAATTATTACTATCGGCAGAAGGTAAAATTAAGTGCATTATTACAAATCTCATTCTCAGCCATTCCCACTGATAAAGAAAACAGAAGTGTACTTTTATTTTTCATAGAAATGAAGTAGGTGTTTATTTTTTCCTTCGACGGATAAAGAGATCTTTTCCTATTCTTGAGACGATACTTCCCTGCTAGGGATTTTCCAATATGTGTACTCTACAAACAGGCCCCAGAATGTTGTTGAATATTCTATTTAAGGACAAAAATTTGTCCTCCAAGTCTGGCCTGGTCAAGATAGGACCAGTGCAAGAATTTGTCGAGAGAAAGATTTAATCAGTATATTACCAGACATTAGTTGGTCTGCACGCAATAGAATTCCCGCATCTTAGACCGAAAAATAATAATATTATTGAAAAATCAAAATACCTCTAGGAAATGTATCAGAAATCGCATAGCTCATAGAAAGAATTGCTTTAAAAAGAAAATGCCGGAGAAAATCTTTTTGTTCAATTAAGTTTTCTTTTTTTTTTTTTTAAAAGCTCATTGTCTGATCAAATTGAAAAAGAAACACTCTGGTTTGGCAAAACCGAAACGAACTAAAATAGATGAAAGGCTAACAAAAAATACATCTAGTGAAACTTGTTTTGATTCTGATCTTATGATTGTGCGGGGATTTCATTATTGTAAAGATTTTCCCTGAATGCCAGTATCTAAATTCATCATCATGATACCGTTTTTAGCCATCCAATATCCTAAAAACATTCCCTGAATCTTATATTGTGAATCCTTTTTTTCTTCTTCTTCTTTTCTTTTTCTGTGAAAATTTCAGTTCCGTTGTTGTTTTCTCATTGGTATAAATCTTTCCTGAACAGACAGTGAACTTTATGTTCAGATATGACATTGTTCTTGAAACTATCCAGACTCCTGGAATATAAACTGCGTGACATGTCGACGAAGGAACCTGGTCTGAAAGATTGTTCTCCCGGATTGGTTCTCCGCAGAACTCCGATCGGATTATGGTTCCATGCGTCCGCTTTGAATGGCACTTATTTAATTATCATGTCATTCGGTATCATATACATATCTATTCTAGACTCATCACCGCACAAGTGCGTATGGCGCGAATTAAACAGAGCATAGGCCATTGAACTCTGGGACCCCCGAGCCGAGGCTACTCCACTAACTATGGCCAGCCCGCTCTTCTCTTTTAATGTAACCCAGTTTAATGCAGGGAGATTGAACAATTGTCACAATTTGAATTAACACAATCTTAGATTTAGGAACTACGCTTAGACGATCTGTACTTTTTATTCAAATTAATTAGGAAATATTAATTATATTTCATTGCAGGCTTACTGGCATTCAGAGATAAGGAATGACTGGAGAAGTCTTGGATGAACAATAAGGAGGAGAGCGGGCAGAAGGACCAACATAATGTACATTGTCAAATTTTAACCTTTACCGACTTACTTGAAAAGTGCATGTGATTTGGTTGGGTAACAAGTTGTCTCATTTTTTTTCCTATATGTTAATTATTTACAATCTAAATTCACACAGACTTACTAAGGGTGCAGTGCTTACTTTTCAGGTACAGATTTTCTCCAAGGACTGAAGATATGAAGACCTAGAGAGGATGCTGTGCCAAGAATGTTTCACACATCAGACAAATAAGAGTGATTTGCTGAACAGCCCCCCCCCCCTCCTCCCTGCAATCTACCACCTTCATGTTGCTCTCACTCCAGGGTGAAAAACAGATCAGAATCAGTATTCCTTTCTTCATCCTTCTTGATCTTTTTTTTCTATCTCTGGAGGATAGTGGTTGAAATAACAACTAGAAAAGAAAATATTTCTCTCCTGATCAAAGAGGTTTTTTTAAATTAAAAAAACGAAGACAAGGGGAAAATGATAATAATAGAACAGTTTGCATGAAGAGCTAAAGCAGAAACACATCCTTCAGGATGATATGTTACACGGACCTTCGACCTGAAGGCCACACCATTGACTGAAAATGAAATGAAAGCAGTCAAACTTCAAACAACAATGTGCCCTATTCTGACAATCTAAACTTCTTCCTCAACTCTTTTCATTTTTATAATGTCCAGGGTTATATGTGTGTGTAGTCAAGCATTTACATATACCATATCTAATACCATAAGAAAATGGGATCTTGTTTGTTAATGTGGAAATGTATCTATACGATATTACAGTAGCGTCTCATTTGTTTTCTACTGGTACATTTACAACTCAAATAATTTACTTTCTCTGTTTCTTACCTATCTCTTTTGTTTTAAATCTTCCATGTTTTTGCTCACTCCCTAACCTCCTTCTTTCATTAAATTGTAAAAGAGTAACTGATTAACTTATTAGCAACAGGCGTACGGGTGTGGTAAATTCTAGTAGGCCGTTTTTTAGTCCCGTTTTTGTATCAGCTGTTGTAATTTTTAACACTACTATTATTATTTGGAGGGTATCTAGGTTCAATAGGCTTTAGATGTATTACGTCGTGTAACTCACAGTCAAGAGATTAGTCCTAAAGTTCCTACCCACCCCATGTCGTGGTTTTTTTTTTTTTTTGCTATATGCTCCTCTTCCCAGCCCCGACGTCTCGCTCAGTTCGGTCCATTCCGTATGTGGGCCCACAGTGGGTCTAGACACGAAATACGAGTGGGTCTATGATCGGTAAAGTCCAAGAATCAAACATTATCCGTCTTGAGGAAGATTAGAAAAACAAAACTGATGATGTGCAACAATCATCAACAACAAAAACAGTAATAACTATGACAATAATAACATAACGACAGCAGTACCAACAACAAAATATCAAACCAAATTTGTTTGAGCGACAAGGACTGTGTTATTTTCCGGACGCAAAATTCATAAACTTTTGATAGACGCCAGGTACAGTATGGTGGAAATGTATAAACCATCATAAGGGGATGGGTTATTGTTATACACCATTAACGAGACTCCTTCCAAGCTGCTTACAGTTGTCCACCACCAAAGCCATTGTTATATTTAAGAAAGCTAATACGTACGTATTAGTAGGGCCTCGTGTATGTTTTTATACCTAGATCGTATGTTATCGTCCCACCAAATATCAACGTAAATTACCTTCGAAAACGATTCGAGTTTATTTCATTTAACCTTATCCACGATTCAGTCACCACAGAAACAGATGTACTCATTCATCTTCGTGTATTTTTCTCCATTATGTCTGCAGTTTATCCTATTCACCCAGAAGACAATTTTACGAAAAGTGACTGTCATTTAAGAAAAAACAATCAAGCACTCGTTTGGCCAAGATCTGCTTCTGGACACAGAATCATACAACAGACTGCTCTTTCCCTTGTGTATTTGAAAGACAGAACTATTGCTTAAGCTTATATTAATTGTTACAATGTAAAACGATCATCCTGTTTTTTTCATCGTCATTGTCTTTCACAACGGATTGTACTGCTATTCCTTTGAAAAAGTATTCTAATTATATGATATGTACACCATAATATATTCAGAAGCGTCATATTTGAACCTCTTGAATTCTCCTTCTCAAATCAACTATGAAGTCCAGAACCTACCTGCTAGAGAAATATCGAAAAGCCGCATGTTTGTTTGTATCCGGATTTTGTTAATTTTGCTGTACATATAGTTTTCTATTATCCAAACTGATAAGCACATTTTGATATTCCTTTTATTGTTCGCAAACGCATCGCTCATAGATATTATACTTTTGTACTTTGTTCAATCTTTATGACATAAACGAATCTTACCCAACTTAGCACAGTATAGCCGTAATCCAGCTAATGTGCCGTTAAATCACAACAGCAACAACACCTAATTAATTATGCTAAACAATAACTGCCCCAAACAACGCAGTCTCAATCATGACTGTAATAGCTGGAACAACATAATAATTATGTATTAATAGAAGTGAGTCTCCAAAAGGTTTAACTGAAAATGAAAAAAATTCTCATTTTTTCTGGAATATTTAATGTGTTTGAAAAATAGATGGGTTGAATAATTTCTGACGTTACTTAACTTGGATTAATAAGTCATTTTGTTTATGGCGGCTGATGAAAACAGGTCTATCGTTCAACGCCAGTGCCTTTGGCTTTATGCTTGTATCGGGAAGTGTACAAAGTTTGTACGATTCCCATGGTAGCAGAGGTCCCCCGAGCAAAATAAAAATCTAATTATTTCTATGGCCATGTTACACAGTTAGTGATAATCAATACTAGATTTGTTTATATACCAGGAAAATATGAATCTCCATCTTATTCTGAGATATAGATCGTTGAAGAAACAAGAGAGTTTTTGTTCACGTCAGGTTTTTTTTGTTTTTTTTTTGGTCAAAATTCCGTTTGTTTGATATAAATCTAACGAATTTTTATATGCTTATGTTTGTCTGCCCCTTTGTTAGCTGATTTTCACAGCTTTTACTGTCTATTTTGATATACAAAACTCCTCAGAGCACTACTGTAGAAGTCCTACTATATAAACTCATCATTTAACCTTTTCACCATAGTGCCCAGGTTTACAATCACAAAAATGGGAAGACATCATGATTCAAAACTTGGTAGATTTGGTCACTGAAAAATTCTGTTTCACTGGCTGATTTAATGTTTGACTGTAAGAAACCAAAGAGCTCATTACCTTCAACCCATAAGAGAAAATAAAAGGAAAATGCGGCGATTCTTCTGGTGAACGGGTTAATTATATTATCATGATCCACTAGAATTTTAAGAATTTGTTTCAGACCCATAACCTTCGGAAGTAAATAATCTGTTAATAACATCTATAGCTGGCTTTCAGTGTCCAAGATAAATCACTGATCATCTAACAGAATAATCAAAAATAATAAATAGGAAGGGCTCTAGCGGTTGAAGTGTTGCACGATACTCCGTTGGTCTCCGAACAAGCCTCCTAGAAGAAAGATCAGACTCTCCAAAAAATAAGCCATTGCAAAGACATGCACGTCTTACTTGGTATACGGTATTCATAGAGTTAAACGGATACTAACGCAGGTTTTAGCTATTGTGTTTTTTTTTTCTTCCCATAAATCTCTCTTTGATCAGGTGATTAGGTACCCCGAAACTCTTCCGTTAGTGCAGTCCCCTGTGCAGAGTACAGTTCCCTGCCAGCGTTAAGTGCTTGTGTCCTCCTTAATTTAAGGCTGGCCTGAGGCTATATCGTAATTGTAGCCTGATTCAAACCCCCAGATCAGAAAGGGCTTAAGTCATATTTGACACATTTTCAGATACAATCGGGAAAATCCATATAGAAAAATAAACTATACACAGACAACATCAGTCAGAGATCCACAGCCAGATTTAAGGTGTAAGTATCCAAACATAAAAATAAATGTAGAATTGGGGTAACTAAAATATCATATGGCCCCATTTCTTTTTTTTTTTTTCTGACAAATTTTCTCAAAAAAGGGACTTGAGTACTTTTCATCCCAGTGCCTTCAATTATTCTGGGTAAGATCTGGGTAAAATCATCCATCGGGGTTCTCAAACTAGGATGTAGATCTATTTACCCTCATGAGAAAACGTATGCTAGTGAGGCATATAATTTGCTGATTCTGGAATTGTTCATACATTTTAAAAATTTGATATTTAATGTTTTTGCACAATATGTATATGCATAATAGTATATTGTTGTTTATATAAGTTTGATTATATGCGTGATAATATGGTAAAATATATACATACAGGTTAGTATATTTATGCATACGCTACAAAATGGAGGAAGGGAGGGGTGATGTGAGCCCATTCAAATACATAACAAAGACAAAGAGAGAAAACTTTGCTCTATCTATCTTTATAATTTTAGTGACTTAGAAAAGACTTCCACCACTTCCTATTTTATACACCTTAGTTGTTGAACCAGCCGTGCTGTAGTGTCATTGATAGACCATATAATAATAATAATAATAATAATAACAATAATAATAATAACAACAATAATAATAATAACAAAAAGATAAACGCACAAGATAAAGTCCTCAGAAAAAATTGTCAGCAGTATATTGATGAAAAAGATGTATGCATAGTTTATAAAATACAAGAGCAGCAGCATAACATATGACAGACCTGGCTAGTATTGCTGAAAATAATTCTGTGATTCTGCTTGTTACTACTATTTTATTGATTACAATCTCCATCACTATATTACTGCTGTTGCTGCTGCTGTTGCTAATACTATTACTATTACTATTACTACTTCTGTCACTACCCCTACTACTACTGTCACCGTAACTACTACTATTATTACTACTACTACTACTGTTGTTACTACTGTTCTACTACTACTTCTATTACTACTATTACTAATATTAATACTACACCACTACTGCTGCTGTTTTTACTGCTATTGCTACTATTACTACTACTACCATTATTGCTACTGCTACTTCTACAATCACTGCTACTGAGACTGCTATTACTGCTGCCATCACCACTACTACTACTGCTACTACTACTACTATCTACCATTGCTGCTAATAGTGCTACTTAAAATGTTCCTATCTATATTATCGCTATTGTTACTACTACCCCCATAACTCCTACCATCATTACTGTTACTATATATTACTGCGCTTTTGTGAAGTTTTCTATTGTAACAACAACCATAACAGCAATGACAAATAACAAAAAAATGATAACAATAAAGAAACAATGGTAGAAATAGGAGAACTTAATGTGTTACTGTTTATCAGTGTGTAAAAACAACAACAATAACAAACACCTTATATAAAAGCTCTGATTACTTACAAATAACAATGGTGCTTTCAAGAAACGATAAACACAAACAATATCATTCAGATTTCTTCTCCATAAGAAACAATACTATTGAGTTTCCTCCTTATAGCATACACTGCCATTCTTTCTTTCCGGCACTCATCCAATTAAAGCTGCAATCAATAAATTTTAATCTACTCAAAGCCTAGCTAATCCAAAAGTGGTTGAAGTGTTTAAGTGCCTTAGCTATTCCTGTATAAACTCCAAATCAATTTCTGGGGCGGTCATTTTTGTCCCGGTTTTCAAGGGAATATCGATTGTTTTCAATGGTACGCTCAGCTACATGGAGTTTCTTGATTATTTTCTCAAATTCAGTCTTCAAAGCAAATGTAATGGCAAGATTATTATTGTTTCCGTCCATTTGTGGGAAAAACTGTGTGAACACTACAGAAATAAGAGAAATATATTATGGATAGACAAACTGTAACGCATTTATATCCTAAGAACAATTATATTGCAATCAGAAAATTCTGGTTCTCTCTTTCTCTTCTTTTCCCACTATCAGTCTCTCTCTTTGTTTGTCTCTTCTGATCTTTTTCTGTGTATATAAATAAGTTGAATTAGACTTTTTCGATATGATTTGTGTCACACTATACTAGAATAATGAAAATAATAATTTCAATAATACCAGTAACAACCAGAAAAACAGCGATAATAACAATTAGGCGACATAGATTATCACGTTGGAAAATTTACCTGTTTCGCGAAATCAGTCATTGATCTGTCACCCAAGTGTGAAGATGCCACAGGGCTCCTAGTGGTGTACAAATCGTTACTGTAAGATAATCAACAATGTTTCCACTAATTTTGTTTGCATCGAAACTGCAAATCATGTCACATATAAATGCTGTACGAAAACAGACCCACTACTGTAAATTCGGTGCGTTAAATCAAGCCGAAATCAACCAACAACAATCCTGGAACTGAGTATTTCAACGAAAATAAACATTCCACAGCAACGGGAAGCAAAGTCGGCTTCAGTAGACAACTACTAAGAAGGATCAAACATAAATATTTCTGAAACCTGCTATTTTAAAAGAACAAATAATTACGAAAGATTTCCGTTTTTAAACGGTTGACAATGATAGTAAAACATTAGGTTGGGGAAGTTCACTAGAAAAATAATGAATCGAATCAATAAATAGTAGTAGTCGAAGCCAGTGTTTGAAACAAAATGGCCGGAAAGATCTTTATTAAAACCCTTGACGTCGATATAGGCCTGAATCGAAAGGTAGGGACCCATTTCGGTGAAAATAACTAAAAACGCAATCAAATCTAAAGTCAGGAACTCGGGATCTTTTTAATCATTTGATTCTCAGGTTTTGATTATATTTCGAATTCTCAAATACGGTAACTCCACCTTTTCTCTCAACACACATAAGTTCATTTGGCTTTCAGTCTCTGAAATTGTCACTATTTTGGAAATGGGAAAGACAGTAGAATGATCGATATAGCAGTCCAGGTAGTGAACAGATAAGCTAGATAATGGTCATTGCAATGATAATGTTTCTTTCGAATTGGAAAGCAATTATAGTTCACGAGTTCTAGGAACAGGCCACGCTGGAAAAAAACCAAGTGACGTGAAAGTCAAGTACCACCAAAATGTGAATCGAATGAGACGATGAATATATTCACTTAACCATCGTCCGCGAGGAGCAGACGACACAGTATGTGATTCCCGCGCGTGCTGTCTCGTTCCTGTCATTTGCCCCGCTCTCCCATTGGTCGAACCAGATAAGAATCGCAATGGCATAACACATAAATCTTGGGTGAGTAAATAAAGGTATCTTTGTACAGTACATGTACAAATAATTAAGAGAGGCGCCGTGCCGCGGGGTTTGACGTCTGCTCCTCGCTAAAACAATTACGTCAGGGGTTCAAATCCTACGAGTGGCCCATAAGTCCCTGCCCATCCATATATTTCATATGTCTGTGTGCTTTCCCTCTTTCTCGTTGCATACTGTTATGCGCCGCCATGTTCAGTGATGCATTTTTCCTTGACATAGCACGGATTATTTTTCCAGTATGCCACGTTAACAGCTGTCTTCATCTCCTCATTAGCCGAATTAAATAGATAACACATGGGTGGGTAGGGACTTACGGCCAACCTGTAGGGGAAAAAAAATTAGAATCTGTCAGTGACCCAGTGGTTCCCTGGCTTTTTGGCTAGGGAAACCTGACGTCTAACCGTCTTGAATAAAAGCGAATAAATTTAGACGGTCAGCGTCTAAGAATCCTTGGCGGTTGAAAAATTGGATGAAGAGTAGGTGGAGGCATGGCTGTCGGAGCAAAATTTCCACATTCTAAATTTCTATCCACAAAAATGTGGCATGCACTTAAAGTAGGAATAATCCTAGGAATGAAAGCGTACATGCAGAAAAAAAAAAAAAAAAAAAGAAATTAGCAAAAAATTGTACTGGTATGACACATACTGGTATGACACATACTGGTATGACATATACTGGTATGACACAGATAGATAGATAGATAGATAGATAGATAGATAGATAGATAGATAGATAGATAGATAGATAGATAGATAGA
>JBCEWB010577339.1:0-18314 GCA_039654565.1 Peronia peronii | reverse complement strand
AAAAATGGGTTTTTAGTATGAAAAAATGGCGAAATTTGAAATTTCACTACATGGCATTTTCAAAAATTTCTAGAAAACTTGCTATTGCATATAAACGACTGAAAATACATAACTTTTTAGATATTATGTCAAAAAAGATGTTCACAAAGTTTTATCCAATTTTGTGAAAATTTGACGGACTAGATAGATTTTGAAGTTAGCCAAAATCCAAGATGGCGGTGTTGCCATGGCAACTATTTGAAAAAGTCGATTTTTTTTCCACTCTTTTCCTCTAATTTGAACATGCCGAATGCGATGGAAAGGTAAAAATAGCCTAATTTAATAATTAAAAAAATCACCTTCAGGACCCGCGCCCCCCCTTAATGGCCAATTTCTCCACTTCTACTCAAGTTAAAACAAAGATTTTTCATCAAATAGAAAGTGAAATGAATAAGTTTCAGAAAGATACCAATAACTATTTATGCTAAAAAACTGACAAGCACTTAATTTCATTGTGTCATGTCTCAGTTGCGCTTAGAATCCATCATTCTTAAATACTTTATATGCACTTGACCTATAATATGAAAAGAGTGTACCACCCATGACGTACTTTCAGTTTGTGAAAACATGGTGAATTGCCATGTATCATTATGTCCCATCAACATGGTAAGATGACACATGATTTGTCTTGGCATGCTTTTTTACCATCAAAGAAGTTGAGAAACAGTGGCCCATAAAGTTCACGCCTGATGACAGCCCAAGATAAGTTAAGCCATTATAAAACATCAGATGTGAAGTTTCATCCAGTAACTTTGATGCATCTCTGGCATAAGAGAATTAAGAATGGTTTGCTATCTGTATACACTCACTGTGCTGGATTGCGAGATGGCGGTTTCCTTGTGGTGGGTCTCCTGGGTTGATGAACTGCGAAAAGGATTTCTGGATGCCCCTTTGCAGGGTAAAACAGGCCATGCCCACCTCCATAGGTAAGTAATGGTGGTCATGATCCTCCAAGTGATTTTTGGGCAGGTACATCACTTGGAAATTGATGAGGTGGAACTCAATGTGCAGTATATCTGAGAGAGCAAAAAATCTTTCAATATCATGTTAAGGAGAAAATGACTAAATTATACCTTGAGATACAGGTGGTTTTAGGCAGATACATATATTGGACACAGATGACGTGAAACTCAATGTGCAGTATGTCTAAGAAGATACAAATATTTGAATGTGATGTTAGGTAGAAAGTGGCTGAAACATTGTCTGGAAAGACAGACGAATTGTGCCAAAGTGTGAGGATAACTTAAGAGGGGCTGAAGTGCACAAGGTCTGCAGAATCCTTAACAATGGAATAAGAAAACAAAATGAACGTTCCTTGTCAAATTAAGACAGCACATAATTTAGAAACACAAGGATCGAAAAATAAATTAAATCGTGTGATCCAGGTGAAATGAGTAGAGAAATTTTTTTATGTATTAAGATTTATCAGGTTCTATGAAAAAAGAAATGAGCGTTCTTTAGTGAACTCATAATGGCTATGTCAAAGTAAACAAGAACACTGAAATGGATTTTATCCTAGATCCACTGCATATGATGTCATAAAATCTGCGAGTTTGCCACAAGCCCAGCGAATTCAAAATGGCGGGTATGGAAGTAAACTAGTACAGCACAATGGATCTATCGAAAACGCTTACATTCTTTGCATATTCAGAAATGACGGCTCTTTCGAAATATATACAAGATCTTAAATTTCTATGCACTGCCGGTTTGTTTTCCTGAGTCAAGAGAATTTTATTTTTCTTTATCATCTACAATCTCATAGCTAAGTGCAGATGCTCTGTCCTCAAATCCAAATACCTTTCTCATTATGACAGTCTTTATCTGGTTTTCTCAGAAGCTGAGTGGAACTGCTTGGGACTGAATTCCTTAAATTTTCATTCAATTAATCCAAGGGAAAATAATACTGTTTCTCATCATTCGGCACTGACAGTTATGAATGAACTAAATGGTATAAGTCAGATTACCTTTATTTTTCCAAGACTCGACCATGGCTTTCGTTTCTTTTTCTCTCCTTTTTTTCTCCTCTTGCCTTTCATTAACACGATACTGGAGGACAAAAAATACAAAGGTAATTTCAACATGTAAATCATGGAAATTAATTTGTAGAATTGCCGAGTATTGACTGTTTAGAGAGAAATAGTATTTGATTCAGATGATAAGCTCTTTTCTAAGCTCTATTTTCAAACAACATAATATCAAAAGATACCAGTGATTAGAAGAAAATAAGTGGGCTGAGTGACATTTTCATCAGAAACGTAACCATCATGTACTGAGATAAAAACTTTCAAATCATTTAATAAGTGACAGGGCAGTTTCAGGAACAAATCTGTAAGATGCAAAAAAAGGCTAATACATGCTATATTATAATTCATAAAGTTATGAAAGATATGTATACGACAGCTTACAGCAATGACTTCTCCCTGATTGTCCAGCCTATATTTATCCTTTTCTGGATCACTCCGAAGTCTCTGTTTTTCTTGCTTGGCCAGGTTGTCATATCTGGCTCTTTCTGCTGCACTCAGATTCTGTGTGAACAATCAAGTGAACAAACAATGAAATGCTGAAGGTTTATTTGTATTTCTCATATACAGAGAGAGAGACAAAACACTCACAGTTTGTCTTATCATACATTACACCTCTAACCCACATGCAGCCCACTGTGGACTAGTCAATAACAGGATTATCAGCTGAAAAGAAAACAAACTTTACAAAATGCCTGCCAGACATCAGATATATTTTAGTTTTGAGTTTACATGGAAATAATTCATTTTCTGAATAAGGGAGTGATTAAGATGAAATAACACTGTGGAATTTTTCATGGTGCCATTCCATGACCAGAATAATGATCACAACTCAATGACAAACAGCAAGACAAATTTCCACAGGCAACACAAGAAATTAAATTTTCACTGTTATTTCAATTCCAGTTTTTTTTACTCTTTTAACACAAATTCTACTTTGTCTGTGCCAGGGAGGGAGGGGCGATCACAGCTTACTCATTTGAGTCAACAGCAAATACTACATATAAGCAAAAAAACTTTCTATACAGCTGTAATCATCGTAACGAAATGACCTCCATCACAGTGCTATCTCATGATAACTAGTCTCAGCATTATCAGATACAGCACCTTGTATATAATCTTTGATTTGTGAACAGTTTAAAAAAATAACAAGAACAAAAAAAAAACAACTAAAGAGTTGATCAGTTTTGTAACCCTGATATTTACTTTATAATGCACTGTCAATTCAAAAGTATGCTAATTTCCATGATCTCATGAAAGACAAGTTATCAAATACCTGCCAGGAATTTTTACAAATGGCTGCCATCTCTTTCATGGATGGTGTTCTCCTTGTCTGAGTTTGGATTTTCTTCCGCTGATCTTGCATGTACATATAAAATCCATTGGGAGCTGGTTTGGGTGGCATTTTGGTCTGGCAACAACTGAAAAAAAAAAGGGTACATTTCCCGAAATTTGCTCTAGAGATATCCTGGGACATGTATTAGTTTGTCATTGTTTTGCCATTAATTACTACACCTGATAACTGCCACTTCATCAGATTTGTGTAATCATTAAACAAACAAATGGGAAGTGAAAGACAAATTACCCAACCGGAGAAAGTGACAAGATGTTTTTCCATATGAATGATGAAATAATGAAGTGAGAGGCCCCATCCAAAACTGCAATCTAACAATACTCTTACAGCCAGTCAAAATCACGCTGATTTTATACCAAAGTGAGTTAATACTGTAACATGCAACCTTAATTCATACATTTTCATGGGCTGAAAAAGTTTTCAGTTAGCTTGAGTGTAGCCAGAGATGTTATATATTGAAGAGATAAAAGTTAAATCCTCAGCATTGACTAAGATGAGAAGAAAACTGACAAAAAATGACTAGTTTATCATGTAAATCTATCTTTATCTCACAACATCCTGATATATTGACAATCTACCACAAACAGTACTATTTTATTTGGCAATTAAAGACACCAGGGATGACTTGTTGTTGCCGCTGAATTTAGTGAGAAAATGGCCCATCACTTTTGTTAAATTAATCCTTATTAATTCCTATCAGGCCACGCCACTAAATTACAATTTTTGGGCTTTTACCCACTCTATTTCAGGAAATTTCACTCTGACATACATTTTAAGACTGATATTGAAGGGTTCTGTGAAGAAAAAAAAAATTGCGTTAAAAATTCTTTCACTGTTGAAAAACATGTGATTTCTCCACTTGTCTCAGTCTGACGAGCATCTGATTTCATTGTGTTGTGTCTCATATAGTAAATGTAATCTATATTGTATACATGTACATACAAGCACTTAAAATGTTTTTCTTCACTTTAGGAACACTGTATCTCATAAGTTTGCTGCACTACTCCAGCCAGGCTGATCTGTGGCCAGACCCTAGGCTTCCTATCTTTTTGGTGTGTTATTTTTGGCTCTGACTTGTACTGTGGTAACTCTTACAATCTTCAGGCATGATTAATTGAATAAAAATAAAACAAAGTATATACACATGTATATATAACTATGAAGAAGACCCATGTCTGACTTGAAAACATTACTTCTCTGAAAACATAAAACATATCTATTCATCTACAAATAATTTTATGATTTTTTTTTTTTTGATAATGCGATCACAGAAAGCCTTAAATAGCTTTTTTTTCATACCAAAAATGGGGGTTTTTCTTGGCTACTTGAAAATGAGGATCATCCACTTTGTCTGTATATATTTATTTGTGTGTGTATAGATCATATCACGTTTCTTTTTTCTTTCTCGCTTTTTTTACAGTCATCAGTGAACTGGATAAAACAATACATACATTAATAATATAATATCAATACATCATTATGCTGTGGAAATAGAATCAGACTTGCTATCCTAAAAAAAAAAAAAAATTTCCTGAAAACAGAATCCAATAATATAGATCTAGATATTGATCTAATAATAGATCTATATAGGTGCAGATCTAGATCTACACCTGATCTATACTGTTTTTTTGTACTGGAATGCTCATTTGCAGTACTCAGCAAAGGTGAAGCCACTCCCTATTTGCAGTACTAGTGCATTTTCCATAACTTTGCAATAGTAAAGGTATTGGATTTATAATCCCAGAAACTGTGCTATTCAATGTATGTTTGCTGCACTACTCCAGCCAGGCTGATCTGTGGCCAGACCCTAGGCTTCCTATCTTTTTGGTGTGTTATTTTTGGCTCTGACTTGTACTGTGGTAACTCTTGCAATGCTGCAGAAGGGGTTTCCCTTTTCCTGGCTGCCTGGAATGGATATACCCATATTATATCTTTACAAATGATACTTTCTTTTGTATGTCCAGCATTATATCATGTGATTTTTTTTTTTTGTACAATCTTCAGTCATGATCAATTGAATAAAAATAGAACAAAGTATATACACATGCATATATAACTATGAAGAAGACCCATGTCTGACTTGAAAACATTACTTCTCTGAAAACATAAAACATATCTATTCACCTACAAATAATTTTATGATTTTTTTTTTTTTTTTTGATAATGCGATCACAGAAAGCCTTAAATAGCTTTTTTTCATATCAAAAATGGGGATTTTTCTTGGCTACTTGAAAATGAGGACCATCCACTTTGTCTGTATATATTTATTTGTGTGTGTATAGATCATATCATGTTTCTTTTTTCTTTCTCGCTTTTTTTACAGTCATCAGTGAACTGGATAAAACAATACATACATTAACAATATATTATCAATACATCATTATGCTGTAGAAATAGAATCAGACTTGCTATCCTAAAAAAAAAAAAAAATTCCTGAAAACAGAATCCAATAATATAGATCTAGATATTGATCAAATAATAGATCTATATAGGTGCAGATCTAGATCTACATCTGATCTATACTGTTTTTTGTACTAGAATGCTCATTTGCAGTACTCAGCAAAGGTGAAGCCACTCCCTATTTGCAGTACTAGTGCATTTTCCATAACTTTGCAATAGTAAAGGTATTGGATTTATAATCCCAGAAATTGTGCTATTCAATCTATATTAAAAAAAAATAATAACAACAACAAATAACCTTTTACAATAATCCCCCATTGGGGCTGAAATTCCCAACCGTTTGTTTGCATTGTCTGTTATTCCCTTTTCCGAGAGCCTTCTGTTGTATTATCTTGTAGAACTTCACAGTGACCCAATGTTGATACACATTTGACTAAAATAGGAACCACTGATGTTGAAAAAAAAAAAAGACAGAACACAAGGTTACTGATGAGCGGTGTCGTTACTTAGGACTTCAGTAATACAATAATTTTATGCCACAGATCAACATCGTCCATGGCCGAATGCACAAATAACTAGTCATAATGATCATGTGATCACCTGAGAATAGGAGGTTTGAACTTCAGATTCTCCCCTCCATTACCCAATTTTTTCATTTAAACGTTTTTTTGTTTGTTTTATTTTTATTTTATATGTGTGTATATTTGACATTATTATGATATTTTTGTGAAATTCTGTTTTTTTTGCGGGGCTAGATCTAGTTGAAGGAAATGTTTTCAGTCTACTACATCTACATCTAGAGCACTGGCATGGAAGGGTCAGTGCATTAGGATGGGTGTTTGCATTACCTGTGTCCGCATCATGTCAGATTACACAAAAATTGGCGAATTTTAATGGCTTTATCAACCCATTTTGGTGTACCTTGACACGATGGATATACTGGGTAATGCAAACACTCGCCCTAATGCACTGACCCTCCAGTTGTCTAAACATATGTGGTCAACCGAGAATGGAAGGGAGTGGGGTGGAGGGTTCTTTTTTATTTCTAATGTCCTGTGTGTGATGGTGTGTTTTAGTCAGAACTTTTTTTTCCCTATCCTTTTTTTCCCTTTTTGAGTGAGGATGTAGTTGAAGGAGATGTTGAATAGTGAGGGATCTAGATCTTGATCTAGCTAGTAGGAGTTAGGTCTTGTCCCTATAAACTTTATGATCTAGATCCCTGATCTTATTCACTGCAATCAAGTAGGCATGTCAAAACAGAGAGAGATGTTGTCACATCACTTCAATAAATGTGATCTGGATCTAGACAATGTAGATCTATAATACATGCTGTGCAAATAAGCAAGGGGAAGTCACTCCCTATTCTACTGCAAATAGCTCGGGTCAGCCTTTTTGTAATCCCACATAGAATCAAGATGTAGAATACAATCAAGTGAAAGTGGTGAGAAGAGGCTAGGATCTAGATCTAAATCTGATCTATTATAAATAAACTAGATCTAGATCTAAGTTCTAATTTTGACCTGTTCTTAGATCTAGTTCAAGGAGCTTATATATAATAGTACAAGCTCCTTGATCTTGACAGGTCAATATTGTTGCACATTCGACTAAAATGTGGATATTGATATAAAAAAAGAAAAAAAAAGAAAAGAAAACAATGTCACTGACAAGCTGTATTGCTAGTGCCTTTAGTAACATAATAATTAAATTTTCACAGTTGATTACTGTCCTTCGTGGCTGAATGGTCAAATGACCGTCGTGGTGATGTTGGGACCACGCGGGAGTATGAGATTCGAATCTCTAAGCTTCCTAGTTTTTTTGTTTTTTTAAAAATTTTTATATTACTAGATATTTGTGTATTTAACATTATTTTGTTACATTTCTGTGTGTTTTTTTAGGGGGGTAGTTCAAGGACTTGTTTTCAGCCTGCTAGATCTAGATCTAGAATGTACAATCGAAGGCCGATCTCCAATCCATGGTAGTTCTTTTTAAAAATTTCATTTCCAATCTCTGTATCACGTATGTGTTAGTGTGTTTTAGACAGAATCTTTCTATTTTTCAGTCTTGTTTTTTTTTTTGAGGATGTAGTTGGACATGTGGAATGGGGGAGGGGGTCTCTAGAGTCTAGATCCAGATATGAGTTAGGCCTTAGTCCTATGGACTTCATGATCAGATTCTAAATCTTACTGCGATGAAGGCATGTCAAAACACATATTGTCACATGACTGCATAAATATAGATCCAAGGACTAATTTTAATTTGCTAATAACGATAATAAATGCTGGGCAAATCATAGGTTTCGAGCATAAATCAACACTTACTGCAAATGGGAAACATGCAACTGCAAATAGGAGCTCCGCCGTGTATTCCTATTTGCAGTATCCTCAAGGGACCAGTTTTCGTCGCCTGTGTGTTTCTGTGTTTACACTGGTGTTTTTGTGGTTGTGCATGCGTGACTTTTCTGGTTTCTTTTTCTAGGAGATGTCATGCTGTGCTTTTTGTGAGTTTTTTTTCCTTCTAAATCACTTTCAATGGTTAGAAAAACAACCAGACCTGTAAAAAATGGCTTTTTCACTATTACTTTTTGGTTTTTAATGAAATTGATCAGAAGAAGCTTAAGATGATGACAGTTTTAATTTTTTCATGTTGACATATGGTGAGTTGAAATGCAGCAGACAACAAACACCTAAAATTAGAAAGGAATTCTGCCCCAATTCTCTCATTTTCTAAAGCAAACCAAATGAGCATTGCTAACGATTTTCATTGTTTCTTTTGTTTGGGGTCTGAATGACAGGCATATTATCCAGTGAAAAACACGTTTTTTTTTTTAAAAAACTTTTTTTATGTGCGGTTCAGGTTTCTGAGTTTTTCAATGAAGTTGAAGTTTTAAAGCATTTTGGCATTTCCCAAGAGTCTCCTCTGTGTAGATCTAATTTATGTAGATTTAGATCTAGAATCTAGATCTAAATTTTCAACAATAACGCGATAGACAAGGCCCTGAAAAATGGCCATCCGGATTAGATCTAGATCTCGAGTCTAGATCTAGATTCAGATCTAGATTTACATACTCATGGCGAAATAGCTTCTCATTCTCATCGAGTCATTGCACCGGATCTGACCCCGTTCACGCGAAGTCTAAGTCTAGATCTAGATCTAACGGCTCATTTGGACTGCAAAACATCGTATGGATGATACACCTTCCCAATGTAACTGAAATTTCTACTTCAGTCTCTATATTTCTGTTGATATATGGTCTGTTTTCTCTCACTGGGCTTGAGGCGGTGAATACTGGTTCCACCAGAGGAACAGGATACTAGATCTATACCTACTGCAAATAGGCGAGGGAAAGCCTCACAGTACTAGATCTAGATCTACTGCAAATCGGGGCAGCCTAATATAGAACAATTTTCATGTTCAGCATAAGCATTTCTCAGGCGAAAACAAGAAATAAGATATCCATGAATCAACTTTTTCTCACCTTTCACTCTCTTTCAGATCTAGAATCTTGGTCTGAGTTTTTAGTTAGCACGTCTCAACTCACAAGCTAGCAGACATGACACAGGCCCTAAGGGGAATTATTCATAAAGCTTAGCATTTTTGTTATCACGGTTAGTTCCCTTAAGCATCTATTTAATGACGTACTGCGCAGCAGTGGATCATCTTCTCCTTGCTAACAGCTGATTCGATAGATCTAGGTTGGAGAGAGGAAAGCACCAGTTTGTTGTAGATTACAGAGCTGGGGTTTTTTGTGCGTAAGTCGAGTCAGCAGCAGGCCTTACAGTAGGATCTTCCTATGTGTGAACCAATTTGTGAATCGGATAAAACGTCAGGCTAGAAACTGCAGCAGATTCAGAACGAACAAAAAAAGATTTAGTCGAGATCTGGAACCAGACTGTTGGTTAGATTTAGATAGATCTATGCAGCATACCCACCTAATTTGTAAGTTGAAGTTTGGACAGTCGATGCTAGATCTATCCCTCAGCTCGTTCGTATTAGATGTAGATGTAGATCTAGATCAGGTCTAGATCTAATCAAGATCTAGATCTAGCTCCGAAGAGTGTATTCCTGGTTTTGTTCAAATTGCCTTCGGATTTCTGATAAGATAGAATTCAAAATCAACACCAGATCGTTCAAGTCTCCGCCAGTTTTACCGTAATAAAGCCAAGGCTAGAGAAAGGACTTGCGTTTGTTTTGGTCCTGAGTAGTTCTATTTTTAATCAGTGTTTGGCTGCATTGTTAGGCCGACATAAATAAATATATTTTTTTCATCTTTTTTTTTTTTTTTTTTCTAGATCTAGAGATCTAGGCAAGTGAAAATTGAATTTAATACTTTTACTAAGAGCCTAGATCTATTTTAGGAGCACACAGAAAACGTCTCTCCAAGAATAGTATAGATCTAGTGGAGAGTAATATCTTATCTAACTTTGACCAAAACCATTATTCTTGGGTGGCCTGAAGATTAACCCAGTTTTTTTTTTCATTGTTCAGGCCAGGCATTGTCCAGTTCAGTTGTGCAAATTGGTAGGCTACCTGGCATTTCTCTGGGAATGAAATATTCTTCCAAATAACCATATGGATGATTTTTGTAGCAGTGGTTTTTAGTGAACTGTTCAGATTAAATGTTTTTTTTTAATGTGAAGCTGGGTACTGCCTGGATTTCATGGATCTGTTGTCAGAATCTAGATCTAGTGATACCGATCTAGATCTAAATCTGTACAACTGATGGTACTCTGTAAGAAAATCAACTGAACAGAGATTCTAGTACAAGTAGCCTGTTTGTTATTTATTTTCATCAGAAGACAAACAGACATTACAAACAAGAGAAATAAAATCAGCAATCTGTGAGGAATTTTTGATGAACAGTTCTGTGCAATTTTGATGGTGGATTTTGATAGTTGGAGCTAAGTGAAGGCTCAGCAAGACAATTTTGTGCGACATCAGTCAACCAGTCACTGCACTCTCTGAGTGTAACATATGAGATCTGTTCTTTATCCTGATTCTTTGGTTTGAGAAAGAAAGAATTAAGACTTGTGTTTTCATGTCGAAGACACATCTGAATCTGAGCTTGAACATGGCAACACACAATGATCATATGCTGAGTAATGGTGAACAACAGGATGGGTTCAAGCGCCGGAGCTCTGAGAATGGTAAGAAACCTCATATTTTCTTTAGATATGTAATGTTTGGTCTGACTGAGCTTGGACATATCCAGTCTTTGATGCTGAATATTCAGTCTGCAATTTTTGCCATCAAAATTGTTAGCAAACTTCAGCACCAAATTTAAAACAGTATGTTGTGTCCCTAAACACCTCTTTGCCAGTTCTTTTTTAATTATTTTGTTTTTGTTCTTTTAATTTTTTTTCTTTTTCTTGAGAGAAAAGTAGTCTGTCATGATAGTGATTCCGTGAATCCATTTTGTTGAAGGAATCTGACCATATTGTTGCATCAATAACAATTTTGGAAGATGAAAGGGGGAAATTTGGGATGAGATGAAACATTTTGGAAGAGACAGTTTTGGTAACTTGTCAGTGTGATGCAGTTAGCAGTGCAATATGAAAATATCTTTTTGAAAATATATTTATTTATTTATTTCTTTGTTTGTTACAAATGTAGTCTTTCAATCCTAAGAAAGTAGTCTGATTATCTCGGTCTTTTAAAAGCGCAAGTTTGAGGTGAAATTTTTTTGTGGTTAGAAATGTTCAATTTTGAAAATTTTGCCCAGACAACACCATCTCTGCTTTCTCTTCATCCTATCATTAAGTGCTGAGAGTTCTTTAAGGGACTTTAAGTTCTTTATATGGGACCTGTGAAATACATTTGCCGTTATCTGAGAAAGTTAGATGCCAAGTTTTCCTAGCAGCCGGGCCATCATTGTGTCACTGAAAATAATGCAGGTTCTAGTCTTCTGTGCTTTCCCATTCCCTATTCCCTGATAAGATTTGAATTTGGAACCTATGACCAAAGTTTTTGGCTAAGGATCAGATCTAACATAATTTGGCAAAATGCCTTTTTCCAAAAAAATGCTGTTCCGAGAAAATCGCGATTTAGTTTTCCAACCTCCCAATTTAAAGATAATGAATAGAATGCAGTTTTTGGTGGTTGAAGTGACACAATTTGATGTCTTTTACCATTGTGTAAAATTTTATTGAAATTGGTGCAGAAATAATTATAAGCTGTGATGAAAAAGGCTTTGAATCGCCACTCAAACATAAAACGCCTTTTTCTTACAGAACCGACAAAAATAACACTGTTTCTTTTTTTCATGAGTAAGTCTATATTATTTTTTGTTTGTTTTTTTTTTCGCAACGGGTCAAGTTTAATATGATGAATGATGGTCAGCTTGAGTTGTTATAGACTTGATTCCAGTATTTTTTTAAAAAATAGCATGATGTCTGTCCCTGTCCCATCTTTCGCGTACAATGATTAGGATAGTTTCAATTTTCGAGTACTTGTTTTGTATTGGGTGTTTCATTCTCTGAGCCCAGAGCTCTCCCTCCTTCCTAACTGGCATGGAAACTGACAATGCAATGGAGTGATAAGTAACAATGAGATTGGAGGCAGAGATGGTTGGGTGAACGTGTTTAAATACGATAGAAAAAAATACGTCTTGACCTAGGCAAATAAGTTGGAAGTTGGGCCGGGTGATTTCAAGCTACGGTCGTTTATTACTGTTTTCCAACTCAGGTACAAAATTTCTCTCTTTATTTTTTTCACAAAACGAAAATTTAACCTTTTTAAAAATGAAAAAAATAACAGTTATGGTATAAATTTTGGTATCTGAATCGGAAAATAGGTAAAAACATAGGTAAAAAAATAGGCAACTCGAAATTGCCTGGCGCAACTTCTGACTCATTTTGCCCTGGGTGCAAGACATATTTTATTTCTGATTGTTTTAAGTTTGGGATGGTGAACATCTGCAGGCAAATCTGAAACTATGTTGCATGCTGTGTTGTTTGTCATTCTATCCTTCAATGGAGTGAGTGTTCTGGTGGAGAAGATAACTGACAGATCGGGCTGTGAAATGGTCAAACACTCAATGGTGTGATGTACAGGATGAATGCTGAACAATTCCAAGTTATCAAATTGTGTCCCAGCAGGAGCAGTAGAAGCAGAAGTTGATAAGGAAATAAAAAGAGCTCACAGCACTGTTATCCCATTACAAGGATTATCTGAAGTAAATGGATCATTCTCTCCACATCACTATTATTGCACATGATGACATATTCTTTGAGTGAATAGGGACATGAGTGGGTAGGAGCAGCATGTTGAACTAGTATGTCAGCAAAACTGAACAGATTTGGTTGTCATATGTCTTGCAACTTAAGGTTCTGGGGAACCATCGTCTACACCATAAGAAGCTGGCACCTTGGGCGTCTCTTGTGACACCTGTGTATTGAGTTTTAAAGCGCTTTTACAAAATGGCGATGATGATAATGAGAAGGGGGCATTGAGCTACTTGCAGGGTTGGCAATGCAAGTCAGATATACAGGTGGGCATCTGATAAATTATGATGATGATGTTCCTTTTGCTATGAAAAAGAGACAGCAGAGGCCTGAAACTTTGTGTGGATAGATCAAGTTGATATTACAAGTTGCAGGTCTATACCCTGATAATCAAACACATAAAAATAATGATGATGAGTACAAACATAACAGAAGAAGAAAACTGACTGCCCAATGATCTCCTTAAAAAACACCAAAGGATTCTTGGGAAGAGAGTTGGTGTTGATATGAATACGGCAGGGCAGAGAGAGAGAGAAAGTGAGCGAGATAGAGAGAGAAAGAAAGAGAGAAAGACACGCATGAAGCCATGAAGTTCAAATCTGGAACTTTCCTTCTTAATGTTGTGTTCTTGTTTTATCATTATATTTTTTCCGCAATTTTTCATTGCTTATTTTTCGAAGTTTATAAATCTCAGTGCAAAAACATTTGAGTGACAATTTGGACTGCTATGTCCCCATTTAGAGGAAAGAGTCTGATCTTTGTTGGAACGCCAAGAGCATCCCGAATCATGGAATTTCCCATGATAGTCAATATCTGGTTTGGGGGAAGGAAAATATCATAAAATTTTACCCCGCACATGTGCAGTACTGTCTTGTATGAGCAACTCCAGATGAACGTCTGCGCGTGAGGTAGCAGAGAAAGTTCACAATGTTATATAGATGAAATCAAGGAAATCTTTCTCGATCGGAGAGTTATGGATCCAAATTTTAACGATTGTCACACATACATTCTATTCAGATTTGCTATAATTTAGCTGAAAGATTAGGTAATAACAATTGTCGAAACCTGATGTGATGCGGATGTGTATGGACTTAAATTGTTTGCCAAAATCCTTTTATTGAACTCAGTAAGCCTAAAATAAAAGTAAAGTAAAAGAAAGATTAGGCTAAATGATTACCAGGAAAGCTTATCAATTAAAAGGCATTCTGTGACGTTACAAATCATATAGCAAAATGACTTTTTTGAAGGTTAAAAAAAGGCGTTTTGTCAAATAAAAGGCATTTTGTCTTCTCATTCGACCTCAGCGAATGCCTGTATTTGGGAAAATAGATGTTTTGTCAAGTTAAAGGTGTTTTGTCATCTCACGCACCTACAGACAAATGCCTTTATTTCAAACAAAGGTGTTCTGAGGAATTAAAGGCATTTTGTCGGGTTTCAGCAGAGTAGAAGGCGTTTTGAAATAATTCAGCATTGATTATGCTTTCTCAAAACCTTATCAGTTCATAAGATGAGGAATGTTGATGAGAATCCAAAAATGCAACAAAAAAATTTTGGCGCCAATATTGAAAAAAATTGTTTTGTCACATCACATTAGAGATGCCCAACCTCTCGACTGTGGCGACTCCTATACTATGACGATATTCTTGAGAATGCATTCCTAGCATTTATAGTGTTAACTATTCATGTACAGTAGGCCTACAGTTAAGATGATTTAGTACACAAGAAAACTTTTGTATTATTATAAATTAATTACTTTCTAAAAGTGCTCTTTGACTCTGAAATCTTGGTGGTGTATTCTATCAGTGTAAGATGAACGATAAACTTGCTCTGAATCTCCCAGTAATCACATGACAGAAGTGAATGCTTTTGTTCAGTTTTATGTGGGTTGTCATGTGACGGGAGGCTCTCAAGTTTTTTGTGATATTTTGGAACAAACTTGGCTGTGAACAAGCAAAATATTATATATAGGTCATAATTCTGCAGTTGAGACTGACAGAAGGGTTAGAATTTTGTCCCTCGATTATATGCATAATGAACAACGCTGTATAACTTGAGATGTTCTGTATTTTTTTTTTTTATACTCACGTGAGGAAAATATATTTGAACTTACTTGATACACAAACGAGATACAAGTTGAGGTGCCTCTGAGGTAGAGAAAACAAAATGCCAATTTTTAAAAAATGTGTTGTTCATGATATAATTAATCATGGGACAGAACTCATGACCTTTTATCACAGTCTCAGTTTGTTATTGTACCAGCCATATAAAGCAAGGCAAGAAGAAAGATGTAGTAATTTTCTGTGCATTTTAATAGAAAAGACCAGATTTAACAGCATTATATGAAGTCTGATTTCAGCCACTCCATCATGGACCAAGTCTTTGACTCCATGGACATTGAAGGCGAGCTCATGAAAGAGAACATTGTGCAGTGTTTTAACTGTTTCCCAGCTTCAGACTATTCTTATGGTGGGAAACAAAGGCAAATTTTACCTTTTATCATTTTTAACCATTTGGCTGCCATGAGTACAATTGAAAGAATAATTCAGTTCAACATTTACATTGCTTCAATAAAGCTTATCAAAGTAACATGATTACTGCTGGTAACAATGCTGTCATAAAGTTGTTGGTTTTTGTATGGTAGGAGCAATTACAAAAAAAAGCATACAAATTCCTGGTAATGAAAAAGTTAATTTTGCATGCAATTTCAATATCAAATTACTTCAGATAAACTTACTTGTTCTGCGGTTAGTTATGTAACAAGAGCATTTCTGTTGTAATTGCAACTTAAAGCACTTATACCACCTTGTAACCACAATAATTTCCTCTGTGATAAGAATATTCAAGAGATTTATTTTTAATTGTAAGTGCTGAAAAAAGATCACTTCGATTTGAAACAGTGAGTTTATTCTTAATTGTGTAATGTAGCTCAAGCTGTGGATAATATTGGACAGAGTGAATCAGTTTTACAAAAAGTACATGCATCTAAATAATAACAACTTTAGCACAGTTCCATTATATATCTATGTTTATACATACAAGTATAGAATGTTGAGACCTGTGTTTATCCACAGTTTACAGAAATGTAGTCTTTGATGACAAAGCTGTCATTGTTAACTTACCAGCTCGTACAAACTCTCGTTTTGTTTATTTGCATAACATATGCTCTTGAGATTCATTTCGTTATCAGTTTCCCACAGTAAATAAAAGTCTTGTTGTGTAAATAAACTCTTCACGTCTGAAAACTTACGGTGGGCAGTTGGGATGCTCAATCATGGAACACCACGCCCTAAATTAAGACTTCAGTTTGGATCCCAAAGTGAGATGTGATGGCAATAAAGTACATCTTTAAATGTGTTGCAACAAACATTCTACTTTATAATGCTAGAATGCATGCTTTTGATTCACAGTGAAGTCAAACTGAGGGATGTTGAACAGAGAACGATGCATTCAGATAACTGACTCAGACTTAATAGCAACATGGGATAAGACAGAACAAACACTTCTTTTCTCCCCAACTGGAGTCATTTTACTTTTTTCTGCTAATACAGTCAACCCCTTTCTTCAAAATGTATCCAACTCTTTATTCAAAAGAGCAGCAGAACTAGTTTTCAGGGTCCTACTTTGTTGTAAAGTATTACTTGTGTGGATCACCTACTACATGTACATGCTACAGTAACACAGCCCTACTACCAGCTTACTTTCACAAAACGCTTTTACATTTATATTTTATATCACTCTTTCTCCAGAAATTTGTTTTGAAAAAAGTGCAGGTTAGTTTTGAGAACAGTGCAGGTAAGGTTTGAGAACAGTGCAGGTTAGGTTTGAGAACAGTGCAGGTTAGGTTTGAGGACAGTGCCAGTTAAATTTGAGAACAGTGCAGGTTAAGTTTGAGAACAGTGCAGGTTAGGTTTGAGAACAGTGCAGGTTAGGTTTGAGAACAGTGCAGGTTACGTTTGAGAGAACAGTGCAGGTTAGGTTTGAGAACCGTGTAGGTTAGGATTGAGAACAGTGCAGGTTAGGTTTGAGAACAGTGCAGGTTAGGTTTGAGAACAGCACAGGTTAGGTTTGAGAACAGTGCAGGTAAAGTTTGAGAACAGCACAGGTTAGGTTTGAGAACAGTGCAGGTTAGATTTGATTGAGAACAGTCAAGTTAGTTAAATATTTCTTTTAATATCATACATATAATGAACAGAATGCAGTTTTTAAAGAAGGAAGTGATGCTTTGAATTGTCTTTTGTTGCTGTGGAAAGTCAAACTTAAATCGGTGGGGAGGTAATGGATATGTGATGAACAAAGTGTGAATGAAAAGGCATCAGAGTGCCCACCTGCCGTTGGCGGATCTATAAGGAAGACATAGGGAAATGGATACGTACTTAGTCACCGTCATATCTGTCTAATGCTGGCAGATCCATATACATCCCTTTACGGTCAGGATTAGAGTTAAGGTTGAGTAATCCAGAGGCAGTATGATGCCTATCCAGCCCAGAGTGGTCGGTAGGCACCAGTGTCTATACATTATCCGTGGCCAGTGAAACAAGGTGTTTTATCAAAGCCCATTACCCTGTGGGCCGACCAATAGACATCCTATGTTGTAGTACATTTATTATTATGTCTATGAGGCTGGCACACTGTCGTGCACTTGCCAGGGTTTATTGGTGACATCATTATTTGTTGTCTCCATTCATTTGTTTGGAGTGGGAAAGCGGTGGTGTGCGAGGAGGGATTTTGTGCAACAATCATCGTGTAACAGCTGCTCACAGAATACTAATATTATAGCATAACAGAACCGACCTTTGTTTGCAGTCCGGTCCCGACCCCCCCCCCCCTCCCCCCGCCCCCCTCAACACACACATTTCCTTTCCCCAATTTCAGACGCATATGCATGCTATATGGAAACTAGTGTACCTGTTTCTCAGATAGGTATCGCTCTTTTTTTTTTTTACTTGGCTATCACCCCAAGCAGTCGTGCCTGCTTCTTGACATCTTACCGTCTTCCACATATAAAGTAAAGACGCACTTTTCTCCAGAAGTTTTCGATGCTTTATGATATTATTACGGTTTCTATGTATTTGTGCCTTTCAACTTGCCAGTGGTTATCGTACATTCCATAATATGCTCATATCGCTTTATCACACGTACTTTCCATGTCATGGGTGCCCCCCCTCCCCTTTTCCCAACCCCCTGCATGATATCAGTGTCAACATCTCATCCACCAAGAGCAATGTATGCTATCTCCTTCTGTGGGCCTCTGTCAATACATCAATATGCCACGCGCGTTTT
>JBCEWB010577338.1:0-36273 GCA_039654565.1 Peronia peronii | reverse complement strand
TGGCTCATTGCAAATATTATTACATGTGAAGAAAGGGTGGAGTTAGGGGAGGGATTAAAGAAAGACATTGGTCAGCAGGGTGGTCAATCTGGGCCTGCACTGTGTCACTCCAAAGCCAAGGCGGAGTCTTTATAGTCAGAACAAACACCCTGAGGCTAATCACTAGCGCCGAGATCCAGATTGACAAGCCCGGCAAGGCGCGCTGTAGCCCTTAGGCGGGGTCGCAGTTCTAGAGTTAAATCATATGGATTTTGGCCTTTATTTCTTTACTTTTAAATAGACATTCTCTTTTACAGGTTGAATTGGAGAAAGTGAAGAAGAGGCGATTAGAAAAAGAAAGAGAGCAAGAAGAAAGAGAGAAAGAACGGGTAAGATGTATGTTGATGTAAAATTTTAGTCAGATATATTGCCTTTGGGCCATTTGATTTCAGTCAAGTCAAAATGTTTCAATCATGGATTTGTCTCTTTATTCAGAAAGTAAAACCTTGAATTAATCAGAAATACTTCCGTGAAAGATCATATCTCATGCCAACAAGTACATATTGCAAAGATCGACTAAAGGGTTGTTCTCTTGAAGCAAAAACATATTCTAAATTAATTTCAAACAATTACTGGTATTCATATATTAGGTTTTGTGATCCGCATATCATGAGGCATATTTATACTCATAACTTGAATGTTATGTAGCCTGCCTGTCACAAAGCTCACCTATTTTCAATGTTATTACAAATAATGAAATGTTTCAGTCCAAAAGATTTCATTTTGCATGAAAAAGTCCTGAAACCTGTAGATGTTTCCTCAAAGTTAAAAATGTTGATTGGACATGAAATTTAAGACTGATCAGTTTTACGAGTAATTCTCTAACCATGTGTCTGTTTGGATCAAAAGGAAATGATGCAGAGAGAAAAAGAAGCGGACTACTTCAAGGAATGGGAGAAGCAGGAAGATGGGGTATGTTCCCAGCGATCTTATATTTCCTGATATTTTAAGGACATTTGAAACCGTTGGACATAACCTATAGTGTGGATCACCTGTTTTTCTATCGTATATCAAACACAAGTAATGACATGTGAAAATTATATAAGTATAAGGAAATAGTTAGGATTTCAGACAGCCTATGGGAAGTAAAGTTGTGTTTAGAATTGAAGAACAGGTTTTATGTTCTGGCATCTTGTTGCACAAGCTTTTTTATTGTTTTTGTCTGTTTGGTTTTCATTTTGGTTATTAGGAAATCAAGCTGCCATATTACTAGCACATTAAATTTATAAGCAATGGACTAGGAATATTTCCAGATGAAGATGTCAGTTACTTTTGTGTTTGACTATCACTGTTATTAGGAGATTTGTTGTATTTATGAAATCTAGCAACAGGAAACACAATTTATTTTTTTCCACCTTGAGGAAATATATCCCGTCACTTCATCCTTTAACTCATCACTTACAAGACTTGATGTATTTGATTTTGGGCACATAATGAAATCAAACAATGTGACACACAATTTAAGTACACTGTGTGTGTGTTTTTTTTCAAACAAATTGAAGAGGAAATGTTACATGAGAGTTCCACTTCATTATAAAAAATTATAGATATACAAAGGCATTGATCAGTGTTCTTTACAGTGATAATTATCACAGTATCAGGTTAGGTAGACTTGATTCACAGTATAATCGACTAATATTACTTTTTTTCATTTGTGGTTTCACGTGAGCCATAACTCAAATGCAGGGATTAAATGTGATTATAGATAAAATCATGACAAGATCAGTTTACATAAGCTCTCATTCACAGTATAAGTGACCCATGTTTTCTTCTGTTGTTTCCAGTTTCACTTGAGTCAGGCCAAACTGAGGTCAGAGATCAGAATCAAAGATGGCAGAGGTAAGTTCAAGCCTGTATATTCTTGATAATCATATCTTATGGGAAATTTAGTCGCAAAGATTAATCCCAAGTGTCAAAATATTTTTTATGCAATAAAATTGTTTTTCTCATTTAACCAAAATACAGGTCCCGACCAAATTAGCTCTTTAACCCCTGAATTTTTTTCACCTTTCAGCCTGAATTATTTACCTTCTGAAAACAAGGTACTAATATTCATTTCAAATATGGAGTTCAAACACTGGAAAACATGATAAAAGCCAATCAAATTGTATATCAAAAAGGAAATTAAATATAGATTGTGAAAAAAATACTGAAAAAGTGTTACAAACAATTTCTCAAATTTTATTAGATGACAAAGACAGAGGAAAAAACAATGATAGAAATTTTACATACAACATATATAAATTCACTGATCGAACCTGATTAAAAATTCCTTTTCAAGGTAGTTTTAGCATTTTTTTTTGAGAGATAATTCATATATAATCCAATTTCATTTAGAAATATGGTTTTCATCTTCATAATATTCACTCCATATTTCTGCAAATGACTTAACTGATCCTCCATCTTTGCCCAAGCTAATAGAACACTCTCAAAGAGTGAGGCACTCTTATCCCTCTCAAATGCTTTGCAAAGTGCTGTATTGTGTAAAACAGCCTGAAACAGGAGTAATTTTCATTTCTTTATAAGAACTTCCACGTCAAACTGGTTCCAAATCCCATTCGAAAATGATTTCGGCAAATAAGTCTATGATTTCATATCAGATTATGGCACCATCCACAGGGGGAAATGGAGACTTTTGCTGAATGCTCTCACCGTGAAGTGGGGGTTAAAGGGTTAAGATTATTTTTTCCTCTTTTCGTTCTCTTTGTTGGATGTATATTCTCATGTTTTTTCTTCTTAGATATTGAGATAAGAATCTCTGTACAGATGGAAAGCTGCACAATACTCATTGTTTACATGAGAATACAATTACTTATTAATATGTTGCTTTGCACTAGCCTTTTCTTATTTGCCTAATTTATTTGTACTTTGTTTGGGACATGACAGAACATTGTTATTTGGGAATGCAGCACTTGGTATCATCAGTCTTGGAAGTCCGAAATGTCCACTGATTTTACTCATTTTGTTCTTCCTTTTCTTTCCTCTTCTTGCCAGAAGTGAATAATTCTCATTTCTGAGTTTTACTGTTTGCTAACATGAAATTATCATGTTGTGTTTATTTGCCACAGCCCATATGTAGTTTTATAACATGCTAAAAATTTTCTGTAAAATTAGGAGAGAGACAATATTGATTTAGGATTATACTGTTCAGGATAGCTGATGATGTCTTGTTATTTTATTTTCTTAACGTTAAGTCTTTGCCTTCTTCAGGCTCTATACGATAGGATCATTTTGTCATTTTTACCACGGATCTGAGATTAGGTCAAGACTTCTGAATATTTGCAAGTTAATTGGATGAACGTTTATATAAGTGAATTCTGTTTGTCCACAGCCAAACCTATTGATCTGCTGGCCAAGTATATTAGTGCAGAGGATGATGAACTGGCAGTGGAGATGCATGAACCATACACATATCTTTATGTGAGTACTGAGTAATGTACACCATGACATAATAC
Source organism: Peronia peronii (assembly GCA_039654565.1). NCBI lineage: Eukaryota > Metazoa > Mollusca > Gastropoda > Systellommatophora > Onchidiidae > Peronia > Peronia peronii. The sequence continues at coordinate 32,779 of JBCEWB010577338.1, read as the reverse complement.
TTTTTGTTTCTGTTTCTCTTTTTAAGTAGGTTAAGCACATAAGTGTAGAGAGATATATGTGTAACAGATCGGGAGGTAATTTTTCTTATCAAGCCATTGAAGGAAGTATCATAATGCTTATCACACAACAAGAGGTTTTCATGAAAATTGTTGTCTAAGGATGTCATGAATCAGCAAAACACAGAGAAATTAATTTATTTTCATTGAAAAAAGTGAACATTTTTATTTCTTTTGTACAGTTGGATAATATATCAAGAAGGAAAAAAAAGCAGCTCGCATTTCATTCACTCAAAAGGTCTTTCTTTTTTTTTTTTCAAACATGTAAGGCATTCAGCGAAAACCGGGCACATATCGCTGGCATTCATTTCTAATAATGATGAAAAAAACAAGATCAGGTCTAAATTTGGGGCTATTGAGATTTTGGCACCAGAGTGTTCTTTAAGCATTTGTTTTTCATCCCACAAAAGGATTTCCTCGAACTCAACACTCAAATGTACTTTTGAAAGGGTTTTTTGAAGCCACTTTATCGAAAATTTATCACGAAAATCCAGGTTGTATAACGGATTACTTCACCTGTTTTACTAAGTCACCACATTCCAATACCACACACTAACCCCCATGTATTGCATACCGAAATGAAGGGTATAAACAGGGCTGTCCACTGGTGAGTAGTTTGCGTGGACACATTTGTTTACATTCAAAGTTTTTGAACTAGAAGTAGTGGACATGTACTTGGCGTCCATGATATCAGTGCCTTCTTGTTATCACCAATTCTGCTGACCATTACTGCTGTCCTATTCCACCCTGCTCGTTTAAACCCCTGTAATTGAAAGAAAAAATGTTTAGTTTCTGTTTAACTATTTGAAGATTATTTATTTACGTTCGAAATAATTTAAAATAAATAATCTCAAGACGTTGTGAAGTTGCTAACGCATTTGCTTACAAGAAAAATGGCATATGAAGTCTCGATTGTCAGTCTGAGTGTCAACAGATTGCCTCTCTATTACATGAAGCCAGGAGTTGTAATATTATTGACATAGTAGGAGAGAGCGAGCTAAAGGAACTTATGAATGAATTTTTCACTGAAGGTAGCTCCAATGCTGACACAAATCCGACAGAGACGATCTGATGAGCATCTAGATCTATATTCAAGTCAAAGGCACTTGAATTTAGATCCAGATCTAGGTCTTCTGGTAGGAAATAGATTTACTTAAAACCAATACAGATGTAGATGCATCTTATCTTTTTGTGTTTTTAATATTCTAGATCTAGTTGACAGCATTTGCTGCACATAATCTATTTAGATCTAGATCCAATTTTTAAAGTGCTGAGGGGAATCTAAATTGTTTTCATACAACAAAACTGTGATATCTTTAAAAACTATTTTTAGCAAGGAATTTGTCATGTAATATGTTTGTTGTTCATTTGTGAAACTATACAGCTGTTTTGACTTGGTATGAGTTGAATATGCGATGTTTGTGTAAAGGTGTATGCCAAAATGTGCAAAAAATAACATGAAAACTTTAACTCATTTTCACAGTAATGTGGTTCCTCATCATTAAAATACAATATCTCAGCATCTAATAAAGCTCTTTACAAAATTCAAACTGTATTTTGTTCAGAAATATGTAGGGTTTCAGAATCGACTAATAACTGAAAATCAAGAATTTTCACCATGTGCCCTGTTTTCGCGGAACGCCTCACTTATAGTCTTTCCTCGTGGATGATAGCAATGACATAGATGACTGTAACAAATGTAGTTGGTGAATGAGTGGATGGTGCACACACAGTGTCCAGTAGGTATGTGCATGTACATACACCAATGTGTGTATTTGTTGCTTTATTATTATTTTTTTTTTATTTTGTTTTGTCTTTGTTTTAAGTGTAACAGTTTTTTGTAGATTTAGACAGTGATTGCTATTGTTATATTGATAAGGATTTGAGGTATGTATCACAAGAAGCTGAGAAGCTGAGTGAATGTTGCTCTCAGTCTGTCAGGGTTATGATAGACTGCAAAATGCTTAGAGCCTGCATTGTGGGAGAAAGCATTCTATAAATACTTACTCTAAGATGATTTGACGAAACGCCTTTTTCGATTTTGGCACCAAAATTTTTTATTGTATTATTAGTTTCTCATCAACATTCCTCATCTTATGAACTTATCAAGTTTTGAGAAAGCACAACCAATTTTGAATTATTTAAAGAAAACAATTTTTCAAAACTCCTTTTAATCTGCTGAAACGCGACAAAACGCCTTTAATTTGACAGAACACCTTTTTTTTTAGAAATAAAGGCGTTCGTCTGTGGCTGCATGAGATGACACAATGCCTTTAACTTGATGAAACACATATTTTCCGGAATATAGGCGTTCGCCTGAGGCCGAGTGAGATGACAAAATGCCTTTAATTTGACTAAACGCCTTTCCTTACATCAAAAAAAGACGTTTCCTGGTAATCAGTTTGTCTAATCTTCCTTTCATTACTTTAGGCTTAATGAGTTCAATAAAAGTATTTTGTGAAAATTGTTTTCCCATATAGATCTTCATTTAAGTCGATTCTCACCCATATGGCATCAAGTTCGATAATTGTTATTGCCTAATCTTTCAGCTAAAGTATAGCAAATTTGAATAGAATGTATAAGTGTTGCAATCACTAAAATTTGGAACCATAACTCTCAGACCAAGAACTGTCTCCTTGATCTTGTCTACATAACACTGTGAACTTTCTCTGCTACCTCACGCGCAGACATTCATCTGGAGTTGCTCACACAAGAGGACACTGCAAAAATACAAGGCAAAATTTCATGTTTTCCTTCCCCCAAGCCAAGCATTGACCATCATGGGAAATTCCGTGATTCACAATGTTTTTTGGTGTTCCAACAAGGGTCAGACTCTTTTGTCAAAATGGGGACGTAGCAGTCCCAACTGTCACTCAATTGTTTTTGCACTGAGATTTATAAACTTTGAAAAATAGGCAATGAGAAATTGCGGAAAAAATATAATGATAAGAGGAGAACGCAACATTAAGAAGGAAAGTCCCAGATTTGAACTTCATGGGGCTCTCTCTCTCTTTCTTTCTTTCTTTCTCTCTTCCTCTCTCTCTCTCTCTCTCTTGCTCGCTGTCATTCTTTCTCTCTCTTTCTCTCGCTCACTCTCTTTCTCTCTCTGTCCTGCCGTATTCATATCAACACCAACTCTCTTCCCAAGAATCCTTTGGCGTTTTTCAAGGAGATCATTGAGCAGTCAGTTTTCTTTTCTTCTTCTGTTATGTTTGTATTCATTATCATTTCATGTGTTTGAATATCAGGGCATAGACCTGCAACTTGTAATATGAACTTGATGTATCCACACAAAGTTTTGGACCTCTGCTGGCTCTTTTTCACAGCAAAAGGAACATCATCATCATAATTTCTCAGGTGCCCACCTGTATATTTGACTTGTATTGTCAACCAGCAAGTAGCTCAATGCCCCCTCCTCCTCATTATCATCATTATCATTTTGTAAAAGCACTTGAAAACTCAATACACAGGCGTCACAAGGCTGAATAAGAGAATGCAAAGACGCCCAAGGTGCCAACCTCTTATGGTGTAGAGGACACTGATGGTTCCCCAGAACCTTAAGTTGCAAGACGTGCGACAACCAAACCTGTTCGTCACCTCAATTTTGCTTACATCCTAGTTCAACATGCTGTCCCTATCCACTCATGTCACTATTCACTCAAAGAACATGTCATCAGAATGATAGCGATAGTGGAGAGAATGATCCATTTACTTCAGATAATTCTTATAACGAGATAACGAGTAACAATGTAGTCAGCTCATTTTACTTCTATATCAACTTCTGCTTCTACTGCTCCTGCTGGGACACGATTTGATAGCTCGGAGTTATTTAGCATTCATCCTGTACATCACACCATTGAGTGTTTGAACATCTTACATCAAAAAAGCCCGATCTGTTAGTTATCTTTCCCACCAGAAGACTCCAGTGGAGGAATGGAAGGATAAACAACACAGCATGCAACTTAGTTTCAAATTTGCTTATTCACCATTCCAAACTTGAAACAATCAGATACAATACATTTTCTTTCCATCATATCTAAACACGCTTGCCCAATCAGCTCTGCCTCAAATCTCACTGTTACTTGTCACTCCATTGCAGTGTCAGCTTCCATGCCAGCTAGGAAGGAAAGAGAGCCTGGGCTCAAAGAATTAAACACCCAATACAAAACGTGTACTCAAAAATGCAACTGTCTTAACCATTGTATGGGAAAGATGGGACAGGGACGACGTCATGATATTTTTGAAAAAAAAATACTGGAACCATGCCTATAACAACCACTATTCATCCTGTTGAACTTGACCCATCGGGAACAAACAAATAAACAAAAACAATGTAGATCTACTTGTGAAAAAAGAAAGTGTTATTTATGTCGGTTCTGTAAGAAAAAGGCGTTTTCGTTGAGTAAACGTGGTCGCAGGAACGCCTATCTCTTCAGCTAGACGCGACAGAACGCCTTTTTTACCAGAAAAAGGTGTTTTACGTTTGAGTAGTGATTCGACAAAACACCTTTTTCACCACAGTTTAATTATTTCGGCATCATTTTAAATAAAACTTTACTCAAAGTTAAAAGACATCATAACGTGTCACTTCAACCATCAAAAGCTGCATTTTGTTCACTATCTTTAAATTGGGAGATCGCAAAACTAAATTGCGATTTTCTCAGAGCAGCATTTTTTTGGAAAAAGGTGTTTTGTCAAATCACGTTAGTACTCTTGTTATTATTATTAAATTGGTTCATTTGAGTAGATTCTTCGTCTGTCTGTGCTCAGGGACTGACGATACAGGACTTGGAGGATCTGCTGGAGGACATCAAAGTCTACCTAGAGTTGGAGGAAGGCAAGAACGCTGACTACTGGCGAGACATCATCACTGTCACTCAAGATGAACTGGTCAAGCTGCGCAAGCTGGATTCTTCCAGTCGAGGTTAGTCAGCTGAAGCTTCGGAATTTTATGTCCTTACATTTAATTATTTCCTGTCTAGTCAGTTATAACTTTCCACAATTATACAAGATTCCTTAATGGTATCACTTCATCCTTAAGAAATTCATTTTGTTCACTATGTTAAGCAAGAGATCATAAAACAAAATGATGATTTTATTGCAACAAAGTTTCAGAAAAAAGCTTTTTGTCCAAGTACATTAGGATTGATCATTTGTGTCTTTTGATAGTAAGAAGACTGTGAGTGGTTATAATTGCAAAGCATGTCTCTGGGTTTACAGATAACTTAAGAGTAGTAAAGAGTTTATTGTGTCATTTTATAACTAACTGTGCTTCCAGAGTACATTGGTGACAGACGAGATGGTATCAACCATGCAGTGACCTCAGAGATTGGTGACATTTTCAAGGGTAAAACCACCAACCAACTCAAGCTGCTGGAGAAACAGATCAAAGACAAGCTGAGTGGTGGGGAGGGAATAGATGTGGGTAAGCCTCAAGTAGCTCAGCTGTTCTCTATAGTAGTTCAATCATAATACAATGTGCATACTCCTCAGTGACAATTAAATCTTTTCCTTGATTATATATATACATTTTGTCTTTTGGCCGGATGAAATGAATCTGATGTCTAATTTTTCATATGCAGGGTTACTGGAGTCATTGGAAAGATAAATGAATGTATTGTACTTTGGTGAGAAATTTAACATAGACATTTTTGTGCCAGGATGTCCATACACAACTCATTTCATTCTGTCATTCAGCATATTCTTAACCCCTTCGCTACATAGGGGTTTCGCTAATTGTTATAACTCTAAATATTCGGGCTCTCGTTCCAGTTTACGTAGGGGTTTTCATTGTTTTGTGGTTGTGTACTTTGATTGGGTATAGCAGCATACCTAATGAAGCGAACTATGTAAAGTTGTATATTTTATGAAAGGTAGTATAATGAACTTTCATTTTATACCAGTCAAGGCCCGATAATTTTCATTTGTAATGATAAAGATATGCTAGCAACTACACTGGGCCTAGAACTACCAGATCTAGATCTAGATCTAAATCAGTGTTTACAGTCCTACTGTGGTCACGGCAGTCGAGCTAGCAGCATAAAAACCTGAGTACTACGTTTCAGCACTTCTGGACTTCAAAAAATTGTAGCCAGAACTTGTAAACTTTGTAAACAGAAGAGTTATAGCTGCTCAAAGAAAGGCCATATGATGCACGTCCAACTTGTGAATGGGAACAGGGGTTTCAATTTCTTCCGGGAGGTACATTGTACGGCCCAGCGTGAAAAGTTGTTTATTTCTGGGCCGTACGGCGTACTTCCTAAAGGATCGAAGGGGTGAACAAACCTACCAAGCTGGCTAATTTTTGTGTGTGTGTGTGTGTGTTTTTTTGTTGTTATTGTTGTTTTTAAATAAGAAACATGATATAGATATGGGGTTGTGACTTGTGGCCTTTCACAGACATTCTCTAAGCATGAAAGAGGAGGTGCAGGGTTATTGGAGTCATTAAAAGGACAAATGAATGTGGGGAGAAAATTATTTAGCAAAGACATTTTTGTGCAGGGGCATCCATATACCTATTCCACATTCAACATATTCATAACAAAACTACCAATTTGGCCACTGCAGTTCCAAGTGGAGCACTTAGTTAATGGTCAGTTTGACTCAGGCTATGGGCCGTGCACGTTACCTGTGCTGATTACGGAGTGAGCGCTTGAAGTCACATTACCTACAGGTTAGGAATGTGATCATTTCTTCAAACAGTCAAAACATAATAATGTAATATTTTAAAGGATTTGAAAAGCTGTCATAGAGATTATGTGCATATAGATTTAATTGATAATTTTGCATACATGCATATGTAATTCAGAGGTAAAGTAATGAAACAATTATGAGTTTATAGAAATACATATAAAAAAAAAGGGACCATGAAATTCATCTGTTTTTTTTTAAAGAAAAGAACAGTATCTCAAATTTTAAAGTTTTTAATTCACCAAGATTTACCTGAATTATTTTTGATTTGAGAGATTTCTCCATCTAAGTGTTCTTTGGGGTAGTTTACGTGTAGTTCATAGGAACACCCTATATTGAAGTGTCACTATCATATTCATTCTAACAGATCTGTTCTGTATTTGATAATATAAACAAGATTAATTGTCATTTAGTTATTTCATAAAATTAGCTGAAAATGTTTAGAAAACCCAATTTTCAACCTTTGAAAACATTCACAAGAATTGCGAACTTTCAGAATATTCACCTTAATTGATATAAATATTTATTAAAGAAAAAAAGCAGTTCCGCAGACTAAGATAGTTGAATTGTGAACAATATTAGATGTGGAAAAACCATTTCTGTGTTAAAAAAAAAAAAAAGATTTACAAGAGTTTTTAATTATTTTTTTTTTATCATAAAAGAGTTCAAAATACATGGGTATTTTAACAAGCCACCACAAAAAAATGAGCAGAGACAGAGGAATACAGAGAAAGAGGAATCATAGGCTGAATGTTGAAGGTTTATTTGATCGCAGACTTGCACCTGTTCCTGTGAAAAAGTGGCTATTAACAGGACATCAAAGTGCATCAAAATCAAAGAAATTCCAAGTTCCCCATGCAGTGGGAATTCCCGAGGGCCCAATCACCTGTCGGTCACTTAATTCATTGCTGGGCCAGACATGAAACTAAGTGCTCTGCTTTGTAGAGGTTTAGAAGTGCTGTGTGGCTAATAGGTTTGTTTGTTTGTTTGTTTGTTTTGAGGAGGGGGGGGGGGTTGTGTGGGATGAGAAATATGATATAGATATGAGATTGTGACATGTGGCCTTTCACAGACCATTCTCTGAGAACTAGTATAGGGAAAAAAGAGATGGTAAACATTACACAGAGAGAAGCAGGACAACAAGAGTGAACAGACCAGAAGACATTTGCTCAAACCTTGGCACAAACATGAAGACCATGACAAATAGAGTCTCAGGCCACATAGGATGGTGTTTGGGAGCTTAAAGAAAGCTAAAATGAAAAATGCCACAAAGAGTATCGTACCAGTGGTTACGAAAGAATGAGAAAGGGGTGGGAGGGGAATTGTCTCACTAGTGTGCTTTATATAGCATGTAACACAGTCGTCATTTTCTCTTTCTTTCTCTTCCTTTTCTCTCTTCCTACTTTGTCTCCATTTCTCTTTATATAACTTAACTGCATGTTCTTTGGTTACTTTGTTGATAATGTATCCTTACACCACCTACTCCTGCTTGCTTGTTTCCAGGTTACTGGGAGTCCCTGCTGCAGCAGCTAAAAGCTCACAAGGCCAGAACTCGCTTGAGAGAGAGACATCAGGAGGTCTTGAGACAGAAACTTTTCAAGCTCAAGAGAGAGGTAAACATATCGAATTATTTTTGTTCTGTAATTCAAAATAAAGACCTTTGTTGTGGAAAATTTTCCATGAATATTCATTGCTTCAGATTATGCCTGGGATCTTTGATTTTGATCAAATGTTCTGGTGGTTACATGAATGGAAGAACTTAAAAAGACCAAAAAAAACCCAATAATTTTTGACAAATCAGGGTGTGCTGAAAGCTTGCATGCAAAGATTTTGTATCAGAGGGTATTTGCGTTTCACTGAATCCTTCTGCAAACATCTTCCACTCTTATAAAATTAAATAAGTTAAGCACACAATCCATAAAAAGTGTGCCAAAATGCACGTTTTTATTGTTGTTACTCTTTTATTCAGTGAAAGCTTATAATATATAGTTTTCTGAATAGTGTAATCTTGGATATTTGAAATGTCTCCGTCTTTTATCCATGATTTTCACCTTGTTCTCAGCGCATAATCTGTAAAAATGTGCCATAATACACATTTTTATTGTTGTTACTATGTTTTTTTTAGTGAAAGCATATAATATTTAATTTTGTGAATAGTAATCCTGGATTATTTATCCTCCATTTTTTATCTGCGCTTTTGTCCTTGTTACTCAATTTGTGTTTTGCAGCAAGGTATAGAGTCAGGTCCATTGTTTCCTGTGATGAAATCAGAGCATCAGGAAGAATCTCCCTCAGGGAGACAGAGACACGAGTCACCTCACATCCAGAGCAAAGCAGCAGCATCTCCTGGCCAGCCCTCCACATCACAGGCTTCACCTCAACCAGGCACTTCACAGCAGGATGATGAAGGGTAAAATACCTGTTTTACAATTTCAGTTTGGTGGTTTAAGAGTGTGTATGCTAAAGTTTTCCAGCTTCTTATGAACGTGGATGTCAACTTTCCTACTTTAGTTGGAAATTTGACTTTCGGATCATCCAGACTTTTTTAATTTTGGTTGGTCAGTTAACCAATTATGCTATCAAATTGTTCTCATTATTTTCATACAAAAGAAGTCCCATGCAAAGAATGCGAAAATGGAAGATGATCGAATTTCACCCATGCTCTCTCTTAGGGCCAAATTGTTATTCAGCAGATAGTTTTGAAGACTAAGATCTGACTGAGTTCATAGTGCCTCAAACTTGCCAGTATGCCATCAAAGGATCACGTGAGAGTTACTGATTGCAGGTTATCATCAAAAACAAATGATATGACTATGATCTTTGAAAAGCTGATGCAAGAGGAGAATTGTTCCTGAACAAGAACTTGATCTATACAAGGCAGTGGGCATCACTCCCAATTGAAAAACTGATGATAATAGATGGCATTACATAGAGCATGTTCTTTTTTTGTTTTTGTTGTTTTTTTTGTCATGAATTTATTCTTATATTTTTAATAGTGAAATTATTGCCAACATATATTCCAGTGGAAACTTGCAAAGTTCTGTTGACCAGACACTGCTGACCAACCCTATAGAGAAGGCACAAAATTTTGCTGAGAAAGCAGTTTGGCACCCTGTTTGACATCAGCTATTTGATAATTCCCAATTCCATTATTAATATGCACTTCTCTATTTTTTTAGGGACTGGCCAAGTATATCAATCTGTGTAGAATCTTTTGCAGTTTTACATCCTTTCTAAGAGCAAGCAAAAGTTCACATTGTAACTAGAAAGCCACTTTTTGGCATTGCTGAATCCTTCTTTAACATGAGAATCTTTTATTTTTTTATTTTTATGGAGAGGTTGGTCAAGTGTATCAATACTCTTAGAAATTTCACTTTTTACCCCCTTCAACAAGCACATGGGAGTGAGGAAAAAAAAAAAGATAACACTTTCTCCAATGTATTACATGAGAACTGACTAACATCCCTGATGTAATTCCTCATAAATAACACTCAAGAAAATCTAAACTGCCAAGCTCAAGTCTCCAATGAATGAACACTCTAGAAGGATTAATACGGAATGGCGGGGAATGGAAAGCTTTTCATATTATCGCTGTTTTGCAATAGCCAAAAAGGCCATTCTGAAACAGGGAACGCAGCCCTTGGATGCAGTTTCATTCATAGGCATACTATTACCTATATGTCTCTGGTTTAATTATATTTTTACCTTCCCTGAAAAGTTCACCATGAAACGAAGTCAAGTTCGGAATGTTATACATGTGTTTTCTGCAGATGTCTGACATTTTGATTAAACCTTCATCAGTATCCTTTTGAACTCCAGCAATAAAATCTGTTCTCTTATGCTTTGACATGTTTAGTTTCAATGAATTCATTTGAACTAGATTTCAGTTAATTTCTAGCACCACATTGATAGATCTTCATTGTTTTCAGTATGAAACTGAAGAAGGTTTATCGATTTGTCAATACCGCCACTCAAGTAACACTGACAAGCTCAACTGATTTGGCCGACTGAATGTCTGCAAATATGTATAATTGAAAAGATAAAGCCCAATCCATTCTCTGATACCCTGATTTTGTGGCTATAAATAATGATGAAATTTAATTTGCACAGGCACATAGGTAAGTGCATTTTACATGCTTGTGCCTTTCTATTGTGTCACAGTGCTGGGGGTACAATATGTTATGGGTACTTGACGTGCTCATGGGTGATTTCTTTGAAGAAATTGATCCGGTACCTGAGGATGCTCTTAATTATGCCTTAATATGAAAGAAAAATGCGTTCAAGGAAGCGAAAACCTTTTGTAATAAGGGTAGATTTTATATCAACCCATAGTTTTCTTTCATATTAGGAATGGCAAATTTAACGCAAGTTTTGTCTTGAGGGTCTTCATAGTAACTGTTTTAGAGTGTTGCATCAGTGATTAGGTGCCAGTCACAGAATTTTTTCCATACTTTTAGAGGCACAAATGAGCAGCCTGTGTGAAGAATATAAAAATTCAGGATTTCTATAATGCATTATTTTGAATCCTCAGGGAGGAAAATCAAGTTGCTGAAGTGAAGAAGGAGGCAAACGAGGATGATGAAGAGGAGGAAGAAGAAGAAGTTGTCATGACAGAGGAAGACTTCCAAGAGCTGGAATATGTCAAGGGAGGCTACTCACCTCGTTTGTTTCAGCCAGAGGATCTGACACTTGATGCAGTCATCTATGATGAAGCTGATGACATCAAGAAGTTAGATGTGGCCAGAAGACAAGTCTTTGCAACAGGCCGAGTGCGGGTGAGTCCCCCCCTCCCAACATTTGTCCCCATATATCAGTGCGACTGGTCACAGATCATGTATTGCCTCTTCAGTATAAAATGTTACTAAAAATGTCACACATTAACTCTTTTCATATCAAGTGATTTTCACCAGATTGCTTCCCTTGCCCAATAATTTCTGATGCACTGTGCTGTTTTATGGTGGTATTACAAAACAATATAAAATTCTTATTTTTGGTCCTTGTCATTTCTGTTTTCAGAGAACTAAAGCAAAATGGTTCCACTACACACATATCAGTTGAATCATCATTAAGTACTCTTTTCTGCTGCTTCAAAGTGTTTTTTTTTTACCCCAACATGCTCTCTTTTTTTTTCCTGCCACTGGAGCCATCGTGCTGCCTTGATCTAGCCCCAGATCCTGTGGATAAACTGGGCTGGTCATGATCACTGTCAATGCTTTCCTTATCATTAGCACTAGATCTTGACTTAGATCTAGACCTATACAGCACTAAATAATCGTCAAAAATCAAGATTACATAGTGCAATGGATTTGTCACTATCACTGTCTGTCATGTCAACACTTTGTTTTCTCTGCATGATAGACCTTAAATTTCAACACAACCGACACTTCCCGACCATCCAAATCATGCTATGTTATATGAGAATGTCTTCCCATTATTGCTTCTACAAGGGACATCACTAATATAAATTAATGAAAGCAAAACTACAGCTTATGTGAAGAATGGGTTATACTAGTTGATGGGGCATCTGGCAAGAACTCAGAGCAGCATGAAAAGAGTTAAAGCCTGTTATGACCACATGATTAACACTCTGCCTTTTTTGTTATAACTGAAAATGCCTACATGACACTGTGACAAAGAGCATTCATTTTGCTCTTGCAATCGCCAGGACCATAGTGACTAGGACTGCTAGTTATATATTCCCTTTGTAATACTAATTAGGACCTGCCACAGAGGAAACTGCACAAGTACGATAGAAAGCAAACAGACCTTGTATCACAAATGAGGTAATTTGCTGGTGTAATTTTAAGGATAACTGTGGCTTTGAGTAGAAAATGATAATAACTGCCATACTATCACGCATATTGATAGAAAATATAGAAATTACATTTTTGTACTGTTCTATGCTTTGTGTTCAGGTAAGTTGTGTGTGGTTGTGTTGTATCTGTCTCATGAGAGCTACCTTTTTTAACTGATGATTTGAAGATCCTCACAAATTAGCCAAACAATTTTGAATCTGCATGGTCATAAAATTTTAGAGCCCATGAAAGAATCCTTGAGTAAGATTAAGACTGCATTTTAAGACTTCTATGTGTTTTTTCCTTTACATACACCCTTCAGTTAGTAGTTATGTTTTTTTCTTAGTACACAGTTAAAGAAAACAAAATTGTCTTTCTTATAGAATTCCCCAGTAGTACATCTGTGAAAGAATTTTGGTGTTTTTTGTTTGAATATGTACAATATACATAAATTCTTGTTTGTGTCGGACAGACGGATGGTGAGACAGAGTTTGAGAAAAAAGCCAGGGAAGGCATGGATCTGGATGAGGCTCAGTTCAGTGTGGAGCTCAACCTGGAGCAGCAATCCTTCATGTGGTCAGACAAGTATCGACCAAGGAAACCCAGATTTTTCAACAGAGTTCACACAGTAAGTGATCCCGCACTGCTCACCCATGGCAAGCTTTAAAATCATGTCTTAATACACATTTTATATCTAAATGACATTGATATTATGTTTGCTTTAATGCTGTAATGTTGCCCTCTAAACAAAAGTCACTCAGATTGCAAAGATATACAGTAGAAACCTCTTAATTCGAAATGGAAGGGAAAAAGAATTGATTTTGAATTAAGCAAGTTCGAATTACATTATGGTCAAATGAAATAACTACAACTATTACATAGTTACTTCCCTTGATGGTAAAACTACTAAACTTTCAGCTTGCTCTACAGTTTAGCTACATCTAGATCTAGTTCTTTTAGTTTGTCTGTGTTTCTGGTCAATAATTTTATTTTCATCTCTATAGTGAGTGAGTTTCTCTTCAACAGGTTGGGTCTTGATTTTTAAATTTAAAGGGATCTGAATTAAATCTAAAGAACACAAAGTGTAGATCTATATTTACAAACTACAGTGTAGATCTAGCTTATTGGTCGTACGATCACACCGTTTCAATGAGAGTTGACAGTCACTGGTATGTTTCACTAGCCTCAAGCTAGATCTAGCCAAAGACAGCAACAATGGGTTAAGAAAAAGAATGCGTGTTTATTACATATTACCGAAATCAACCACCTCACTGTCACTAGTGTCAGGTGTGGTCTGCCCATGGAGCTATTATTAGGCTTATCCATTGTTCAGTCATACTGTTCATTCAGGGCTGTTTTGAAACCGATGGTCAGTGGTCAGTCTCCCGAGGCGAAGTTTGCTGTCATGGGTCGGTCATACTAGGCCTATGTGTCTAGTCGCTAGTCAGTCTTTGTCCTTCGCATCATGTACAAGATGGTGGGATGACATCATGTATCCGTCGATGGCGCATTGTTCTTTGTTGAAACAGTGATAGATCTAGATGTCAACGCGTGTTTCGGGGAACACTGGGGTGGTGCAGAATGGGTGAGTGAAACAACACAGACTATTCAACAAGAAAATTTTGGATTTTCACGTTAGTGCTGTGAAAACTTTGAATTCCCTAATTCGAATTATGAGAAGGGAGGCAGACTTAGTTCGAATTACAAAGATTATTTTTACTTAGGACAAAGAAGGGAAAAAACCCTAGCTTCCAGGAATATTCGAATTAAGCAGAAATTCAATTTAGAAGAGTTCAAATTATTTGGACTCCACTGTAGTGTGATTTTCCCTTATGTGATCTGATTTTGCAGGAATAATGATAAGAAAAGACATCTGTATCATGATGCACATATGTAGCTTTGATTTACAGTTCACATCATTCATAAGTTGGTCAGTATTGCGCAATGTTAAAAAAAAACGTGCAGAACATATGCTTTTCTGACTTCTTTCTTTTTTTTTTTTTTTTCTTTTTTTTTTTCAAATTTTATTTTACAGGGTTTTGAGTGGAACAAGTATAATCAGACACATTATGATATTGACAATCCTCCTCCCAAGATTGTTCAAGGATACAAGTTCAATGTGAGTATTGCATATATTCGAGATAGAGATATTTTATGGGTTTTTCTGTCAGAAGTAATGGCAAAACTCTCATTTAGAATTCTGTTTCACAACTTTGAGATTGGTTTTGCCTGTTATAGTTCATTGCCTTTCACATATAGTATATGCTTGTCTTTCAGGAAGCTGGTTTACTTTGCTTATCATTTCCATAATGAAAACTTTGTCATTCCGATGCTTCTGATCAGAATTATACAGAACTGTCGTTTATTAGTTAGTTTCAATAACTGATGTTGGTTTTGCATATCATAAGTCGCAGCACTCTTGTACAAAATGTTGTATTATTCTGCCCTTCATAGAGCTAGTCTAGCACGACACCGTTCAAGTTTTAAAGAAATCTTTACCCATTTAACATTTCTGTTCCGAGTCATTACATAGAACTATAATTCTCCATTTACTGTTTTTTACATTGAGACTGATTTTGCATTGCTATTGTTTACCTCCTATTCTTATCTCTTTATAATTATTAAGGTGCAAGTTTGGTACTGTGCTTTTCATTTCTGTGAACATTTTATTTATGTAGTGCATCTGTTTAAAGTGGTGGTACAAGATATCAATAACCTGATATTCAGGATTGGGGTAAAAGCCTAAATACAACCATTTTTTAAAATTATTTTTTATTATTTTTTAAATTACTTTATTTTTTGGAGAGGGAGGGGGGGCGGATTATTATATAGTCTGTGTTGTCCTGTCTATAGTTCATGATCAGTGGAAATAGCAGAAGTATTTCTAAATCTTATTTTTGTTGTATTTGCAGATATTCTATCCTGACCTTATTGACAAAACAAAAACACCAGAGTACTTTGTGGTAAGTAGATTTACTCATCCCATAATATCTGCTGCATGGGGTACTGGAAAGTCATATAATGCAAATAAAAACAAGGAGATAAAAAAGAAAACAAGGTCTGTGTTTCTTTAAAGCCTTTTGGCTAAAGATATTTGTTATTTCCAGGCATATGTCCATCTAATTCTTCAAATAACGAGATCAGAGCTTTGTGACATCTCCCATGCGAAAGAAACACAGGACAAATCTATAAATCTTTGTCTTCATTTATTCAGTTACTTAAAAATTTATAAATCAGCTGGAAGATCAGATTAGCAAACAAAATAATAGTGTCAATGTTACAAGCACATTTAGCTCAACAAATTGTAAAAATATACAGAATTTTGAAGTACAAATGTCACATTTATAGTTGTAACAGTTGCTTCAGTCAGCCACACATTGAAGAGATAGTTTAGATAAACATTCATTTAAGTAATCCTGACTGATACTAACTAAACTGATAGATCAAATAAACAATGAGTCACTTAATTAAATCTTGGCCAGCATCCATAAAATATGATAGATTTATGTCAGCAATCAGTTGTCACAGCAGATGTCAAAGGACACTTTACTGAGTAAATCGGACTTTACTAACTCAGAAATGAACATTGAATGGGACATTCATCACAGAAAAGTTATAGCTAAGTAGCTAAATTTTTTCACCCAAGTGAAGCACATCCATCTCCTTTTCCAATGACATGAATAATGTGACATCAGATTCATTTTGCCTCTTTGCATGACGATCACTAAATTAATCTGAATAAAATCTGAAAAAGAAAAGAAATCTGGGTAACAATTAGTCTTTTACTTCATCATATACCAGACAAACAAATTGGAGCAGATAAACCGTCAGTCATGCATTTAATCCTGGTCAGCACTTAGCACACAAATGAATGAGGGCAGATAAATAACAGGTCTCTCAATTTATCTAGTACTAACAAGATAAATTAATTTGATCAGGAGAACTAAGTAAACCCGGCATTCATCAACGGATTAATGAGTCTTGATTTACACTTATTAGATTGAGGAATACTCACAGAGTCATACACTTCGTCAATTCTGGCAAAGAACTAACAATAGGTACAAGCAGCTGTGGCTAGCATTGACTAGAATAATAGCTGATATAAACAGCCACACTAGGAACACCAAGACATAAGTAGTACAAACGTTTTGGTCAACAAAGACTCCAGTATGTAACTTCACTCTGCATTGTCCAGAAAAGTGGACTGGATAGTAACTTGTATCATCAGTTATACTTGGCATTATTAGACAATTATTTAACCAACACTAACTGTACAAATGCATTTGAAAGGTAAACAAAACACAGCAATAATTTCAGTTCACAGTTATTAACATAATACAGGGTTGCCAACCCTCCCGGAAAAACCGGGATTTTCCAGGATTTCAAAAGAAATATCGGGGACCCGGAAAAGTGCTTAAAATCCGGGGTTTCTTGTAAATTAAATGATAATAATAATAATAATAACAAAGAAAAACACCAAATTAGCAAAAGTACGAACATTTTTTGCTTAGTCGCAGGTGTGACATCCGGAACGTAGCCTAGATCTACGTTTTTTTATTGTGCTGTTATGTTTGCAGCTATCACAATGAAATGGAGTTTTTGCAGTACTCTTGCCAAGATTATGCATGCAACGGCATTTCTAAGCAAGAACAATGAGCGTTTGTGTAGTGTTACGGCCAGTAACCTCATTTTGTTGAGTGGCTAGTGATGGTCAGTGTGGCTTCAAGTGTCTTGTCTTGGACTAGAATCTAGATCTAGAATCTAGAGACTCTAGTGCTGTGACTGGGCTTGTGGTAGACTATTACCCACCCCCCTCTCTAGATTTTCTCACTCCATATGATGAAAAACGGGGGAGCAAGGGGGATTTTATGCAGTTTTAGCCTATGTAATCGGCCCAGTGTCTACCGGGCTAGTAGGTTCCCGACTTCAAAGGACGAAAGCCGATTGGCCATCTACGGATCCATACGATGTGCAGTAAGTTCGATGTCACACAGAGGCGAGAACTAACACAGATTTCTCATCTCCACCCAACCCCACTTACTTTAGCATTACATCAAAACCATGCATTTTGAAGAAACATTGTATTCCAATAGGACGGGGTAATGTTATGCCGTAACCTAGATTGCTATAATTATTGATCCCGATCGTGCTGGATTTCACCATAAATTCCACTCTGGTTTTCACGTGGTACTTTCACTATCATATTTTATATTGATACCATACATGATAGATTCAGACCAAATTATTCTGTGGTCTTTACTTTTATGAAACTGTCAAATAGATCAAGGAATTAATTGTAAATAGTGACTGAATTTTTCTGTACATATTTACTGGATTTTACTTTATTTAGAAATGTTGTGAATTTGAAAATATGTGTAAATAACTGCTGTGTGCATAAGTTCTTTGAATGGAAACTGCAAAACAAGTTTTAGCAGCGGATTCTTCTTAGTATGTAAAATCCCTGTTTTGGGTCGAAAATCCCTGGTTTTTTAAAGAGAAATCCCTGGTTCGACCGTGGTGGGGTTGGCAACCCTGATAATATTGTCGCGTAACTTCACTTGTTAACCCATAGTTATTTTGTCCATCCACAGACACCCTTGGAAGGTAGCAAAGATTTTGCCATGCTCAGATTTCATGCCGGGCCACCCTATGAGGTAAGTATTTGAAACAATAAGGAAACCATGCAGATCACTTTCCACATATCCTTTATCCCTTTGGGTAAGAGATAACCCCTCTACACATAATTATACCTATCCCAAGTCCCACCGCATGGCAGATGATGTTTGGACATGCTCTTTCATAAGTCTCTTACTTCATCCTATAACTGGTGACACTTCCACAAAATTACATGTCTCACTTTGTCTCAAGTGATATTTCCACAGATTATAACACATTTCATATCTCAACTTGTGGCATTTTTAATATAAAACTCTTCCATGCTTTCCTCCACATATTCTTCTACAGATCTTTTTTCTCATTTTGTACTTTGTGTCGGGTGACACCTCCATGTACAGTCGGAACCATTTATAACAGGACCGCTAATTGCAGGAATTGCTTATAACAGGAGTGTCATTTATTCCCATGTTCACTTTAACTTTGGCATAAGTAAAATATTATTTCGAATAGCAGTAGTGCTTGACAGTTGAATCGCTTATCTGTACCACTAGTTACTCATAACACATTAAACCTGTACGCCTAATCGTACTCTAAAACTACACGAGGCGCATAAGTGGATCAAGTACACTACGAACATCATTGCTTGACCACCATTGTTTCATCTCCTATGTTCACTGTGTGCCCCATAAGAACCGAGGGGGTGGGTGATGGGCAATGAGATGAGCCAACAAGTGACATGGGGGGGGAAGAGAAAGGGATGGCTCATTCATATTTCATGATATGATATACAAAACAGGCTGAGGTGGTGGCCCCACATGGATAAAGAAAGGCCTTTCACGTATAGGTCTTAGCATTAGGTAAGATAAACATGTGTCTTACCATTCACTGACCACTTGGTCTAGTTAATCTATCAATCATGATGAATACTGATAAGTGCAGTGCATTTGTAGACATTTGTGATGTTAATATCAATTGTGTTTCAGTTGCTGTATGTCATGGATCAAGCAAGATTTGTTTGTGCTGCATTTTTATTGCAGTCACTTCAATAACTTTGCTATCCACTCATCAACATAGTGATTATGGCCTTTCACCTCCACCCTATGACAATGTACGCAAGAGGTCAAGCCCAAAGGGATTGGCCCAGTAGAAGGGGAGAGCAGGTGGACGATGTATCATGATACTTTTAATCTTTCAGTGCGCTTAGGCTGGGTTTCTCACTTTCTCACAGATCTTATCTCTTTTTAGCAATATTTCTAAACACTTCCATAAATTGAAATCTTCCCTCAGAAACTGATAACATTTGCAAACATTCATGGATCCTTTTTCTTATGTTTTATTTGTCACATTAGATTTCCCCTTACTTCTCGCTGATCCCATTTACGTTCCATCTGGTAACCCTTGACATTGTTATAATGCAGCATTTACATACATTCTTATTCCTACTTCTCTGACTGACATAGAGAGTTATATATAAAATAACTATGAAAACTGTATACATAATAATCTCATTTCATACCAGTCATTTTCTTTTTCACTGACAGGATATCGCTTTCAAGATAGTCAACAGAGAGTGGGAGTATTCCTACAAGCGAGGATTCCGATGTCAGTTTCACAACAACATATTCCAGCTGTGGTTTCACTTTAAAAGATACAGATACAGGAGATAATGGCCTCTCCTTCGCTGCTGTGCCCTGTCTGTATCACCTGTTTCAATTGTTGTCATTGTCTTGGTTATCGTTTTGTAATACTTGGAAATACAGTTTTTAAAATGCACCGCCAAAGTTGAGTTAAAATACATATTGATATTGTAACTGACAGACTCCCTCCATTTCGAAGTCTCTTCCCCTTCTTTTCTCTCCCTGTCACCTTTCCTCTCTCGCTCTATCTCTTCCTGCATCAGTCCCTTCTCTCTTTATCAGTATTATGCAACCAATGTGCAAGTGGGCCCTTGTCAAGTTGTGCCTGCTATACAGTTGTAAAATTTTTACATGGGCTTTCAGTTCTGTGAAGAAGCCTGGTGAGTCATGAAGCCATAGTTTATAGACTGATGGGAATATGTGATTTGTTATGGTCAAGCAGGATCAAACACAACTGGATGCTGGAACTTCTCACAGTTTTATGGGTCAACAATTCTTATGCTGATTTCACGGCAGCTATAATATGTAATTTGAAACTTGCAATGGAAGCCACATATCTTTATGATTCTAATGGTACAAAACTTGTAAAAGAAAGCACCCATTGACTGAGGTTGTCAGTCTGTCATTCTTCATACCTTGCTCATTCAATTCTTTGGTAAAACTGACAAGACTTTTTATAAAAAAGTAAAAGTAAAACAGGTTTGCTGGCATTTCAGTTAAAGCAAAATGGTCAGATTTGTCACGTCATCAAAGGAAAGATCATAAAAATAAACAATGTGTCTAGCCATTTTCAGGAATGTTGTACAAGTTCCTTTTTCAGATCAGTTTGCCATGATGAAGATGTAAGGTCATTGAAATTGAGAATATCACTGACTTTCCTAGGTGCTCCCACTATGGCCAAATACTGGTCAAGATGGATGCCGAACCTCTGTCTCAGAGAGGAACAGCACCAGTCCAACAATGGCCTGGGCTGACCAGCCAAGCATTCTATCCTCTCTACCACCTCTCTATCTGATGTTGGAAATTTTTTATCCATTATCCACCACATGTCATCTTCAAGGTCATATCCAGCCCGCAAAATCATCAAAGCTATGGCTTTGTGGCCTTCTTCCAGACACACTTGGAGTCCTGAGCCAAAGTGACAAGGGAGGGCTATGGGCTTCCCCAGACTTAAGAACAGTTTCACAATGTTTTCATGTCCTTTGAGCAAAGCAAACCACAGAGGTGTGATGTCATTAAAGGACTGACGACAGTTTTCAGCAATGTTGTACTCAGTCATATTGACCTTATGGTTGAGCAGAACATAGGTCGTGGCCAAGTCACCCAGGTACGCCGCCATGTGCAAGGGTGTCACCTGGATGTCACAGTTAGAGCAAACGCTGGTCATAGAGGCCCGCCAAAATGTGCCGTGGGAAGGCGACTCGCAGTTAGCATTGGCTTTCATCAGTAATTGGATTATGGCTGTCCTCCCTTCCATCACGGCTAGCAACAGGGGTGTTACAGTATGACCACAGCCTGAAACACATAGAGATACATTTAAAATATAATCATCTGGCATGTCCTGCTCCACATTTCTCATTTATGTTACTGTAGAACATTTTATTGCCACTAATTAGCAAAATAGCTCAAATCAGTGAGCATGTATTCTCAATTCAATGTAAGGTTGTTTCCATTAACATTCAGAAAATAAGACATCATGATATCTATAGAATCAGTGCAACGTCAAGCCCATGTTCTGACTTCAGTACTGAGCAGTTATCTCATGGGACTAATAATAACAATTTTTCATGTTCTCAACATACTTAGAGTTGGACATCAAGAGTGCAATCTCAAGTCTGAATCCTTGATCATGTCTTGTAGACAAAGTGGAGTTTGGAATGGTATACTTTCTGCAGATATCCGACTTTTTCAGTAAACCTTCATCAACTTCACAAATCAGTGTCCTTTTGAACTGCAACGATACACCTGTTCTCCTACATTTTAGCATGTTTAGTTTCGATGAATTCATCATTGATTGCCAGCCTAGATCTAAAATAGATTTATCGTCAACTTAAAACTCAAAATTTTCAATATGAAACTGAAGGGTACCAATCAACTTCTCAAAACTGGCTTTCAAGAAACACTGACAAGCACAACTGATCTGACTGACTGAATGCCGGCAGGTGTGTATAGTGTATGATTGAAAAGACAAAGGCCAAGCCATCCTCTGATATGGTTTACGGTGTACGGAGCCTTTCAGCCTCCTAGGGGGTGGTTATCTCGGCTGAATCCTTTGACATCGTGGTTGTGTGGCTATAAATAACAACGAAATCGTAATAGCCTCACACATGCACGTAATAGGTGTCACCCTCTCACGGTACATCATACTCGTACTCGATTAGGGCACGAGTGACGGGTGAGGTGTGAAATGGGGGACGTTGCATTATTTCAACATGCTTGCGCCTCAGGCCTTACCTCAGTTTCATACCACTGGGCAGTACAGCACACTGCGGGCGCCGGTACTTGACTCACTCACGGACGATTTCTTTGTCAGGGCTTTTTGTGTCATACTGCTGGGCAGTACAGCACATTGCAGATACCGGTAGGCCTACCTGACGCGCTCAGGGATGATTTGCTTGTCGGAAGGAACTGGTTCGGTACCTGAGTTTGGTCTTGGTTACGCTTATTGAAAGAAAAGTGCGATCGGGGAAACGAAAACCATTCGTCATGAGCGTAGTTTTCGTATCGGCCCATCATTTTATTTCTTTGTAAGCATAAGAAATTACATAGCAAAAAAAACGTTCCAAAAGATCCTTTCTTAATAACGCGTTTCTTTTTAAGCGTTGTCTTAATAAGCATGTTAGAGTATATTATGCAGCTATTTACAGCCTAGAACCATGGTATCAGAGGATGGCCTTGATCACTCAACTCCAAGCATTTCATAGGACAAACTTGCAGGCATTCAGTTACCCAAGTCAGTCCCCTTAGTCATTGTTTCTTGAGAAATGTTTTCCCATGCTGGAAACAGTGAAAATCTATCAATATGATACTTGAAATAGAATACAGAGTACACATCTAGATCTAGGCCTAGTAATAACGAGTTTAGTACCCATCGGAACGAAATAATGTCAAACTGTACAATTAAGAGAACAGATTTACTGTTGTCTCCTGTTTCAAACTGACTCCAAAATTGTTATAAGGCGAATGGTTTTCCATCTCGGCAGATTTTGAGTTAACCATTTTAGAATTTCTTTTTTCTGTGTCACTCATAAATGAGTTTTTATCTTAGACGGACTTTTCTATCAATGCCGTTCATCAATGCAAGTCAGCAGCACAAAGCTAATGTTATAACTATAGAAGTCAACTCGTCACCTTTTGAAAAGATAAACTGTGTGGTGGCTGTGCTGCTATGGACCATACTATTTTTGTAGGCAGGATCACTGCTGAGAGACCCCCAGAATTTGGATGCAGCATCTTCATTGATATCTACACCATTGTCTATCAGGAGCTGTACAACTTCAGGCACGTCCATTCCCACTGCCGTCACAAGAGCAGAGCATCCATCACCATCAAGACTTGCATTGATATTTATGCCACAGAGGACCAAATGTTTCAGAACCTCCACAGCCCCTGTTAAAATAGAAAAGAGAGAATTCTTTACTTTAGATGATTTACCGTCAAATCTAGCCCTAATATTTTGACTGGCGATGGCCAAAAAGACAGGGAATCATCTTTGATTGGAAGTCTTGTATTCCAGACTATAGCCTCATACATGCAGCTCTCTTGCTCAATATTTTCTGATACCCATTGAAATCCACTTCAAAGATTTTTCAGGAAACAAAACTTGTTGCCTACAAAAGAAACTGGATGTGTGCACATGTTTTGCATCATCTCCAACAATACCATATACATGTATGTACATCTGTCACAGAACTATCTTTCATAGACATCTTTCTGAATCAGAAGCCAAACATGTTACATTGTATTTTGTTTTTCAGGATATGATTCCCAAATTGTAACAGTGTTAAAATATTCTTGCTATTGACATTCCATTCTTTAGCTTTAAACAAAAAAAATTTAAAAATTGAAAAATAGAAAATCAAGCTCCTGAAATAAAAAAAATTCTTTCAGTCACGGAGACTACACCAAAATTAAAGCAGTTGTCAAATGTGCAAATGCAAAATTACAATCTTATTAATCAGAGCCACTTCAAGAGCAAATAAGCTTCACTTCCCATTTTAAATTTAGTACATGTATATTGAAAATTGGAAATACATGTACATGTATCCCTGTATTAGAATCTTGTGACAGCTGCAAGCAAGGATACAACCCACCAATAAAGACATAATATTGTGCTTCACTGAATATAACAATATATTCTACTTCAACTAAACCCCCCTCTGTATTACCGCTTAAGATATGAGTATCTAAGTTTCTGGGCAGGCTTTTATACATTGAAGTGGCTAGCCGGACATATTGACAACACCTGTCGTTTTGGATTATAGTACATATTACATGTGTAATATTAATTTTTACCATGGGCTGACAGTCATCCATGGCTGAAAATGATCAGACTGTTATTCCGATGAACCCGGGTTCAAATCTCAGTCACGCATTTTTTTTTTTTTTTAGTAATAAAAATTTAATATGTGTGTATTTGACATAGTTTTTGTGTTTATAAATGTACAATTTTGAGGGATTAATTGAAGGAGATGCTTTTGCCAGATCTTGCGTACGTCATCCACTGAGAGTGAAGGGCTCATCTCTAACTCCAACGCCTTCACATCTGTAGATCTGTATACTTTCTTTTTTGTTCCTTGTAATGTGTGTGTGTTTGTGTGTGTCTTCTTGACAGAATGTTTTTTTTTTGTCTATTTTTTTTTTTTTTTTGGCGGGTGTAGTTGAAGAAGATGTACTGTTATGTAGAATGAAGTGATTTGGATCTAGACTTCATTCAGTGTTTCAGTCAAGAAAAAAAAAATGTCGTCAAGCTAGGTGATAAAACTTAACCATCATTTACTGATTAGCATATTTTAGCAAAACATGTTTAAAGCTGCACGCACATGCCTGCCATCCCCTCCCAAAGGAACGAGATACAGACATAGAGCTTCACAGCTACATGATAATGACACGGACTGAATAAGTCCGGCTAGACTTCAAGACTTTACAGGCTTAAGTCCGGCTAGCCATGGCCTTATTATATATTCAATCGTGTGGTCAAATGTCACTGCAGACTTCAATTCACTTTGTTATCAATGATTATATGTTATGTGTCTTGTCCACAGCTATATTTTACAAATGTAGTTTTATACATGTACATATATTATGTACATTCATTTTACATATATATATAAAAATGCTTCTATACATGAAACTGAGACAATAAATGTGCTAAATCTATCACTAACCTGTATACATGTATGTAAAATGAAAAAAATGCACTGATACATGGGAATAAGACAAATACACTGTATGCTACACCTTTCACAGCCATAAACATTGAAATGCATTGCTACTTGGATTGGAAATAAGACAAATGTATCTATTCATGTATGCCAAATCTTTCACCAATTGCACATGAATATAAAAATGCACTGATACAAGGAAGTATGACAGATAATAAAAATGATAAATATTACATAAGTTGACCATGTAGATCTATGTAAGAATACATTCATACATTAAAAATATGACAAACATAATAAACCTTTCACTATCTACTGCCATAACACCAACATTCCAATCTCAGTTGTCATTCAAAAATCTCAGTCAAAGCCTGATAATTGTGACAAAGCTAAGCATTACCAAATTTGTATCAGCTGAACTAGGGGTCAAGCTAAGCATACCTAATACATGTATTCTTGCCCTAAGCAGCAAGAGAATAGTTTGACATAAATATGTGTACTTCGCTCTAGAGAAGTGGCTGATGTTCATTTACATTAAATGACAAGTTGGGCCTATACAATTCAAGTGAAATTTCCCACTGATTACTCTGAGCCAATCAGGATTAACATACAAAGCAATAATTTAGAAACGTCCTCATCACTTGTGTTATAACTAAGGAGCTATATTTTCTTCCCTATTATATAAACAGGACTGCCTTATTCCCCAGTCTCAGTGGACAGAAGCTTAAAAGTTAAAATAGCCTCTGTTTACTGGAAACCATTTACACTTTAAAATACACATCATCTAACTCCATTTCTCCCTGAAGCAATCAAACTTAACATGTGAAAATCATGATAACTGCATGGTGTTTTTGCAGGCAAATCATGTACATGTATAGAAAAATCTAATGGAATCCTGAATATTTAGAGTGTCTGCTGTTATTTCAGTTGAATAAATCACACTGCACACAAACATAAATAGGCTCCATGATAATTACAAGCTGTCTTCCTTGCCTGTGGATTATTCATCTTTTTCTGAATTCGTTTTTAAATACACACTACATTACAGTGCTCTGCAAACCTTTGAAGTACCGGTAACTTGTCAATGCCTATCTATGTCCTTTCATCATTTTTTTTTTTCTAGAGAAGTAAAAAAACAGATAATTTCAGCTTTGGAAAAAGACATCTACAATAAATACAGGCAAAATTAAGAAGTATCTGCAACTTCAAGTTTATCTCATGGTAGTAAAGGACCTGGCCTATCTGAAGGAAAGTGACTACTAAAATGATAGCCATGAACTATAAATAACAGGGTAACATTGTATCTGGATGCAGATAGATCTTTCATCTTCTGTAACTATTGTTAGAAAAATTGTGTCTAGCCCTTTCGTTTTTTCCTTTTCCTTATATCTTAGTTCAGATGTACACCACAGCTATTACTAATTATAACAGTGACAATCAGTGTACCATGCTATAATAATTATTATATATAATATATGTCTGTGCAGAGAAGGACACAAAAGCGTCATTGATCACTAAAATTATCACCTCTATGAAAAGGACAGAAAGCATAATATGGTCAATGAAATGACATGTACTCATTTTCTTTCTTTAAATACCAGTACAGTGTACTTTGTGTAGCATTTTTATTGGTTGCTTTGTCTGTACCAAATAGTAAGTGATACTACAAATTTCTGTTTATTTTTTTTTTTAAACTACATGTATAAAGAAAAAACAGGTTAATTTAGTAATTACAAGTCTATTAGACATGACAGCTATGATACCAAAAAGGCTGGACTCTGTAATCTTTGCATCAGCCCCAGTAAGGCAAAATTGATCAGTTTTAGAGCTATCTTTCTGATAAATTTTCATGCATCAGAAGCCAAGCAATCATAGTTTGGTAATATAATTCAATTAATCACAACACATTTTACATCCACAGAAAGTTGTCAATAGTGTATATTGCCCAGTATCAAAACCACTGCTGTGCTCTAGAGGATGCCTGAGAATATGACACAACAGTTCCTGACTGGAGGACCAGAGCAACCGGTCACAATCATCCCGGACTCAGCTATGCCATATATCCGAATCTCTTTGCTGGTTGTAGCCCTCATGTTCATCTCTAGTTTTGGTATTATCACCAATATCATCAATATTGTTGTCTTCACCACACAGAAACTTACAGATAGTATCACTGTGCAGCTCTTGGCTCTGTCTATTTCTGATCTAGCCGGCTCTGTTCTCTCTTTTTTCATCAGTTCATGTTTTCTTATCCTAGCCATGGAGCTGGAGCCAAGAGTGGATCCATATTCGCTGGTCTACATCATTGCTGGTGGAGGTCGGGCAATGTTCAGTGATCTCTCCTTATCACTGACAGTTTTCATATCTGTTGACCGCTGCTTGTGTGTGGTCATGCCTCTCACCTACAAATACACAGTGTCTCCCACCAGGTCAGTTATCATCAGTGGCCTCATTGGTGTCATTATGGTCTGCTGCTATGTCCCTATATTTGCCACCCGTGGTCTTGCTTGGCAGTTTGACAGGAGGACCAACGCCACCAGACTTTTAGCGTATTACACATACGACAGAGAAATTGTTGAAACTTCCACCACAATCCTCATCAATATCTCCTGGACAACAATTGCTGAGGTAATCATTTGCATTAGTACTGGTCTACTAATCAAGGGCCTGAATTCTGCTTCCAAATTTAGACAAAAGTCCACAGAAATCAAGGACAAAGGACAAGCATCACATATTCAACAAATAAGCAGACATACATCAAACAAAACTGGAGTTCAACAAACAATAAAAGCAAACAGTGAAGTGAGAGACTTGGCCATAATCAAAATGGTTACAGCTGTTTCTATTATTCTTGTCATCTGCAACATGCCAGCGCTGTTTTATACCTGGGCACGAAATTTTGTTTCTCAGCTTCGATCCTCTGCCATTTATCATAATGAAACAACTACAATATTTGCGATTGTCAACATTGGTATGTGTATCAATGCCAGCATCAACATTATTGCTTATTACACTTTAGGCTCAAAATACAGAAATTGTTTTAAAAGAATTTTTGACAGAAAACAGAGAAAATTATAATAATACTAATAATAGAAAGAACTACATATATACATGTATATGGGAATGAGTAAATCATTCTTAATGCTATAATATGGGTGCAAAGCTGAAGTGCCATCTTATTTTGAAAATCATTGTCAGTCCTTAAGATGAGAGATGAAAGCCCTACTTGGGGTGATCATTTGAAATTTTGTAAAATTTACTTTTTCATCCCAATCTAATAGATGTGTCCATCAGAAAAATTAAAGCTCATTTCCAAGGTAAAAGAAGGCACATCTAATAGGCACAATTGCCTCCATTAGAAAAACAAACAGTTGGCAGATGGAGTATATAAATTGCTATAATGTAACCTTTCATGAAGACATTGTCAAAATAATCCCAATGGGAGATGAGACAGATTTATACTACAGTGGTCTCCGCCTAAGAACCCAATCCCCGGGAGACAAAAAAAGCGGGCTCTTAGGCGGATGAAACGTTACGCAACCCCTCTGACCACAGATTGTCTTCACTATTATGATTAGTTGGTCGTTACCATTAGTTAAAAGATTTATCTATGGGAATAAGTATAGCCTCTTTCCTGTGTGTCTTTTGTAATTAGATCTAACAATTCCTGGATTGTTTTTAGCACATAATTACATCAATAATCAATACTACTCAGTGTTTAAACATCAAGTGAGTTTTCACACGTGCCACGAGTGACTCAAGTGTTTACAGATCGATGGAAGTAGCAAAACAACTGACCAGTCAGGAGACTAAACTTACACCTCGTTATGCACAAAGCCAATCACAAGTGCTGTCCCACGTGTTGTCAAACAAAAAAATGCTTATGGATTGGTCTACATTGTCGCCTGATTATGCAGTCATACATCAACCATCACTTCCACTCCTTTGTCTACCTGTTCCCTCCACCACTGACCCCATTTTACTGCACATCTAGCACTGTGCCTTTCTCTCAAGTGGACAATATGATGTGAAATTACACCATAAGTACTCGCATGTCTTGGCCCAACACCAGGCTTTTGGGCGGATTTTTTTATTTGGGAGTGGGTTTTTAGAGGGGTAAATTATAGAGATAAAATTCCGTTTTGCAGCAGAGATGGGTTCTTGGGTGGACCGGGCTCTTAGGCGGCAGGTTCTCAAGCGGAGACTACTGTATCTCTATTACTGTTACATAGAATCTTATAAAGGCTGAATAAATCTAGTATGACAAAACCAAGACTGAACTTCAGCAGTTTAATTTACATATGTTTGGGCATCTACTTGTATGCACCTGGTCATGAGGATTTCCATTTCCAGTATCATGAATGAAAATATGCACCAAAGTTTATGCAATAGAAATTTAGGAATTTTTCAGCTTGTCAGCTGAAGCATTTAGCATGCTTTTCCAAATAAACATTCTGTAGCCACTGACTATTTTGCCACTTTGGCTTTTCTGGTAAACAGACCTATTCTTTAAGTTGTTCTTCATTGCTATCAAAACAAAAGAGAAAATCATGTCTCCATTATGATGCAGTGGGACATATGTTTCATATAGTACAAATTGATTTAAATCAAAACAAACAACACCGGTTGTAAAGGCAATATAAAGGCTTTATCAAAATTTTCCTCTCAGGTTGTCTTACTCTTATGCTACCTTCCATTCACCCATTATCTTCCATATCCTTCTGCTATCTAAAAATTAGACTTCTTCTTGATTTTTTTTTCATATTTAATTTTTTTTTTTTTTTTTGAAGTTTAGTTTGGAAACTCACATTCATTTACAACTGGAACCGGGATCTACATCTAATATGACTACATGTATTTATTGACATTGTTTTCAATTACATGTACATATTCGTCATACTTACTGTCAGTGAATTCATCTGGGAATGCATGGTACAGAACATTCTGACCTAACTTATCTCTGGCTTCTAGGTCAGCTCCACTGTCAATCAGCGCAGTTATGAGATCAAGATCCTGATCTATCACTGCTCTCATCAAAGAGGTGAGACCCGGATCAGATGACTGACGGGGCAGCATTATTCTCAGATCTGCCAATAATCCACAAGAACAGAAAATGATTAGGCTCTTAAGAGCACCAATAGGGCCTATTTACAAAACTGATATGAAAACAGTGAGCTGGATAGATCTAGATCGAGGTCGAGACATCAAGAATTAACAATGCCTGTGAGTGAGAGGAAGATTGAGACAGAAAATAAAAACGGGAGATGGAAAGCAAAAATTGGGGCTCTAAAGAGAATGATGTTTCAATCAAACAAATAAATTACAAAAGGAGATGTCTCTTTCTTACCCACCAAGAAAGAGCCTAAGGTGCAAAGAGCTGCTAATACTATTGTCGAAGGAGCACCAGCATTTATAAAAGTGGCCATTTGTAAACAGTCGTTAAGGGGGAAGTCACTCTATCTTTTCTTGTTCGATTGATTCAAAATGGCGTCCATGGAGGAAGGGAAGACGCCTACCCAATACCAAAGCGGCAAAGATTCTGTAAGTAGCGGACTGGGACAACCCACTTTAATTGCATTTAAGCAATAAGTAATTGAACATGTTTCTTTCACGCAGAATAGCTAAGAGTGTGGGATGATGCTATTAGATCTAGATTTAGGACACTACCGTCTTTTTGTGGTACCAGTGCAAATGGCATAGATCTAGATATATATCGGTACCACGATTATTATACTTGGTCACTTAAGGCTGTTAGAATGTATTCCATATACCAAATATTGATTAGATACCAAATAGCCTGATTAGTTCCCCCATAGGATTAACCTGTAGTCGTAAGTAGTATCTTGTTGTCTCGGCAGTATGCACGACTCGCAAGTAGTATCTGTTATCTCGCAAATAGTGTCTGTTGCCTCGGCGGTATGCACAGCCGAGAGTCCCAGCAGGTTAGGGCCAGGGGTTGGTCCAGTTCATTTTGATAATGGAACAGTCCTACCACATGCTAAACTAAACAACACAACACCAATAAAATCAACCAAAAAAAGTTTATTAGTCATTTGAAACACTCAGACAATGCCAACACAGTCAGTAACTAATCTACATCATTTTGTCCATGCAAATAGACATATTAGCAATTGTATCCATGTCGCTGTAGGCAGTAATCGATATGTGCCGGGTCACCATAGTAGAAACAGATGGGTACCACAAAACTATGTAATTTGTTATGCTTGTAATGAAATAAAACTATGGGCTGATACGGAAACTACGCTTATAATGAACAGTTTTCGTTTCCCCAGTCGCACTTTTTTTTTTCATTTTGAGCTCCTTAACCAAGACCAAGCTCAGGTACCAGACCAGTTTCCTCCGACAAAGAAATCATCCGTGCGGCATGAGCGCGTCAAGTACCGGTGCCCGCAATGTGCTGTAGGCCTACTGCCTTGCAGTATGACACAACACAACAAGAAAGGTAGGGCCTGAGGCGTAAGCGTGTAGAAATCATGCACCTACCGTCCCCCCATTTCACCCATGGCTCATGCCCCAATTGAGTATGATGTACCATGAGAGGGTATCACCTATTACGTGCATGTGTGAGGCTACTACGATTTCGTCATTGTTTATAGCCACACAACCACGGTATCAGAGGATGGATTGGTCTTTGCATTTTAATCATACACTATACACATTTCTACTTGCAGGCATTCGGTCAGTCTAACCAGTCGTGTTTGTCAGTGTTTCTTGAAAGCCAGTTTTGAGAAGTCGATAGGCTTTCTTCGGTTTCATATTGAGAATAGTGAGCTTCAGATTGAAGTCCTATAAAATAAAGCTATTTTAGATCTAGGCTGGTAGTCCATGAGGAATTCATCGAACTTAAAAGTTAAGTTTTAGTCCTACTGATTCTTATCTTTGCTGACTATTTAGATCTCTGTTCTGCCCACATCTTCTGTTCTTGTATGATAAAGAAATAAAAAAAGAATTAAAATAGCAGAAAAATAACAAACAAAACGACGTAATAGTTACTTAAAGGGGTAGTGCAACATCATTTTGTTGTGTCAATTTTCTTTTTGTTTTTGCCTCAGATGAAATGTTATAGTTGTTGTAAACCCACTGACATACAAAGTAGAAGCCGATGGCTTCTTAAATTTGAGATTTTAACAGTTAAAGAGACGGGATCATTCGGACCGCTCGGTTTTCCGTAACTGACCATAAACCGGGCGTGACGTCATCTGTTTCCGGAAGGCACACTAACAGGGCGCTTGAACGGGCCTATTCAGTATGTAATCAGTGGTGTATTGTGTGGCTGAGAACTAACTGTCGGTCGCAGGATAGTCAGGCGTTTTTAGAGGCTCCTCGTTGCTCTGTGATAATGTACTTGAACTTGGGGTTTATCGCCCCAGTTTGAAATTATCGCCATAATAAATATGCGCAGCTCAATAGACACTCCTTCAAAAGGTAAAGGAAACTTTACCTAATAGAACAGTGAGAAATTCCATGCCCAAAGATTGAAATCCTCTTGAACGGAAGAGAAGAGAAATCAAAGGCCACATGGCCCACTCAAGTCCTCTCAAGTGCTCTGAAACTACAATCAAAAGAAACGATGATCAAG